>CAWUFW010024480.1:0-59913 GCA_963921515.1 Calotriton arnoldi | reverse complement strand
CTTTCCATATATGGAAAACGCTAATTAAGAAGTTGCTAGTGCTAATTATTTTTTTAAACATATTTCTTAGCTTTTGTATGTTTAATATAGTTTAAAATGTATAACATTGTATGTATTATTTGTAATATTATTTTATGTGAAGTTTAATAGTGTCATTAGTAAAGTTTTGATGTTTTTATATGTTTATATGTTATAATATAGTTTTATAATAATTATAATGTGTGTAGTTAATGTTTATATAGTGAAAATACGTTTTGGAGTTAAGCTATGTTCATTTTAGTTACTTTTTAAATGTTGATATTTAAATAAAACCGATATAATTGTAGTCTATATATTTTTTTCGATATTTAGGACTTTTTAATGTTTATTAAAGAAACTTCGATATATTTTTAAACAATATTTGTGTTTTCTATAATGATGTATACAATATTTTTGATGTACGATATTTTGTGTTCGATATTTGTGTAATTTCTTTAATAAGTATTGGTAGTCGATATTATTGTAATCGATATTTTAGCGCCGATATTTTGGTAACTCGATATTGTGCTCGTCGATATTATGTCAGTGATTCATATTACACACATGCACCACAACCACACCAACCACCTCAACAGCACTCTCGTCCACACCAATACGCTCACACACAAGCACACCTACACCTACACCCAAACCAACACCCACCAAACACAAACGAATACCACACACCTGCCAAAAAAACACACATTCAAACCTACACAACATACATCAGACCCACATGCACCTGCAAAGCATACAGACACATGCACAACACCAATTCCAGCTCCCTATATCTCCCAAACCCACTCCTCTCCTACCTCTCCTACCTGTACTCCTCCTACTGAGTGGACATCTTACCTGTGCCTAATGCCTGTCAAACCTAAACCCACCCCTCCCAAGAAAGATCCTTGAGGTGCCTGCCCTGTACCCACTAAATGACCCTTCCTGAGGAAGTTACGCTTTGATAGCATGTTTAGGAGGCAAGTTCTGGGCAACAATCTCACCTGCTGAAGCTGTGTATCATGTTTCTTTGAGAGAAGTATCTCATTTAATAATAAAAATGTCAATTTGTACAAAGTTTGCCTTGACATTATTATTAATTTAAAAGTTATTGATTATTAACAATGTTGATGAAAATGTGTGATATTTATTCTTGCTTAAATTTCAGACAGGAAAGACAAAAGCTTTTTAGTTGTACAGTGCAAATGTTATTGAGAAAATCATTTTCATGGACATAGAAAAAGCATTCATCATGATAATGGGCACACACCAAACAATAAGACTTTTAAAAATATTTTTTAAAGTGTTAATACAGGTGTGTTTATTTTAACTTGATAAGTGATACCAATAAACACATATGCATTACACATTAAAAAAATGTATTGTAAATTTATATGTATGTATATACAGGATATGCTCTAGACAAGGGGAAATGTGCCATTAATAAATATCTTAGATATTTTGAGTTTCAAACTAACATTAATTTTACATTTATTGAAAAAAGAATGTTTTGCCTTGTCTCATACAACTTCTACATTTGAAAGAATTTAAAATATTCCAATTATGTGTAATGCATATGTATATGATGGTATAGTACATGAAATAAAATTAAATACTCCTTCATGGACACTTTTAGTTTTTTCTTTAATGCCTATTTTTGATTACATGTACATTATCATGAAAGCAGCTTGCACCAAATTTAACAGTAAAGTAAAAATATACAGTTGTGTTTTTTTACAATTCTTAAATGACAACATTACACACACATATGCATTGCACATTACTTAAACCTTTCTTGTACAAGAGATTCAAATATGCATGAGTCCAAGCTAATGTGAACAGACAATTCAAAAGGAAACAAGTAAAAAAGAGGCTTACCTTCGATTCCAGCGATGATGGAGTTGATTTGCTTCGTGGTCAAGTAGCAGCAGCAAAGGGAGGACTTGGGCGATTGGTTCATGTCGAAAATGAAAGTGGTAAAAGTGAAAAAGGTGGGTTTCTACCTTATATCCCTTCCAAACCACCAACTCAGGTGTGGAGGGTTCCCACTCCACAGTTACGTTGGCAGCAAGGCACATTATGATTTGGCTCAGCAGACAAACTGGCTGGACTCCCTCCGACAGCCGCTTATGACTATGTCGCCATCGACATGGGTGAAAAGATCTGGCGGACACAGCAGCACTCTGATGGTCTCTGGCAATCGACCGACCAGCATCTAAATAGAGCGGGCAGACTGCCTACTAGGCAGATGGAGAATCCAATGGAAAAGCAACAACAGGACTGATTCGATCAAGATCTAAATCAGGCCCTTAATTGAGATGGGTGGGGGACCGGCTATATGCATAGCATTGAAAACAAATCTCAAGAACTCAGTCTCTACCACAGTATTCCTACTCCAAACAAACTTTAGCAGCCCACCTACTCCCTTTGCTCCGCACAGCCCTCTGACCTCTGCAACTCTTTAAATTATTTCTTTTGAAAATGTTCGCCAAAATAAATGCGTGCTGTTAGAATTATTTGATCTGGCTGCCCCCTTGAGGAGCAATGTCTTTTTTATATTGCACTCTGTTTTATTTTGTTTTGTCGTCTCAGCTTGCAAACAAGATCAATTGCTGCAGTAGTATTATTTTAGTTTGTTGATGAGTCTTCTGAGGAGTTAATAACTCATCCTAGGACTCCTTAAAGTCCTTAGAAAGCCAATAGGTCTGCCCTTGGCAAGCTGATGCAATGGTTAATTTTTCTCTTTTCTTTTTTTCTTTATTTTTGCTTCAAATATAACAGAAAAGAAAAGTACACTGTCATCTAAATGTGGTTACCTCATGTTTTCAATAAAAAAAATTACATTTAAAAACATTCATTGGTACATCTGTTTTACTAGTGATATTTTTCAACAACAAGCCTTTTACTTGTCTGTGTATTTTATTATTATTTTTTTTAAATGGTGAGGGAGAAACAAATGAATAACCTAACCAAACAATCAAAATGCTGCTACAAAGTTACAACGTCACTCAAACACGTTATAACCTAAAAGTAGTGTAGGTAAAATACCTAGGGCCTTATTATGCCACCGACGCGCCCCTGCAATGTCGGACGGCGGTGGTGGTCCAGCTACCGCTTCACCGGTGGTCCAATCACCATATCATAAGTTTGGCTGTCGGACTGACATTTGACCGCTGCAACTGCCAGGAAACTGCATTCTCTGGTGGTGGGGTGGCGGTCAGGGGCTCAAAATATGTTGGCAGTGCTGCTGCGGCACCGGCATTCATGTTTTGAGTTTCCTGACCGCCAGCTGACCTGTAAGGCTGCGGTCAGCACTGCCATGTAAAAGATGGTGCTGGGGAAACACAGGTGGCCCTACATGGCCCCCATTGCCCTATGCTGGTAGGTGTATGCAGGGGACACATGGTGTGCCCCCCTGTGTGCGAGCACCCCTCCAGTTCCAGCACGGCATGGACTTTACAGTCCATTGCCGTTCTGGAATGCGCTATGGCGGTCCCATTGAGCCTTTTTACTGCACCGCTGCGGGACTCCACGCTGCCCACTCAGCAGACAACAATTTGTATCATAATCTGGTGGGCGGGCTGTGTTCGGGTTTGGCGGGGCGGTGGTGGACTGCACAGCTCCCACAACGCCAAACTCGTAATGAGGTCCATACAATATTTCAAATTAATATAGAAAATAAAATAAAACACTTTGAACCAGCTTTGCAACTGAAGTAAACTGAAGTAACTGAAGTATCCAGATGTGAACAATGTGCACAGGTTTTGTGAAGTTACTCAAAGTGAAAGGAACCAATGAGTAAAGTGAGCTGACCAATTGCTATGTGCTATGTGCTGTGGTGGGTGGAAACGTTGTGAATGACAAACAGATCAATGAATAAAGCCTGTTGGCTAAAATCCTCTCTCTGTCTTTAATATATATATATTTTTGTGAAACATAATACTATGGTAAGACAGCTAAAGCTGTCTCAAAGGCCAGAACCGAAAGTGAAAACTATGCTTTCCACATACAGGATGCCGCATGTAACTTTGTTTGTACTGTGTTATGTTCCATGTCTCATCAATTTGGCTTATTATGCCCTGGTCCTCAAGAACACAGAATGCGCTTAGATATGCACTGTCCAAGATGCATGTTTTAATAGAAATCTAGTCTATTCCTAACTGCAAATCTATTGGTCAAAAACATCTAACTAGGATACTTGTGATATCTGCTCTGGGAAGACTAGATGGCGACAGTGGGGGAAGGTTTGGGTAGACACAGTGAGAGAGAGAGGTGGGGTATTACTGTATAAGAGAGCAGTTGGAGATGTTCTGCTAACGTAGGAGAAATAATAAACCAAACACTGATCTATGTCTTATATTATGTATGAGGGTTTTCTGCATATATTTTAAGAAATCCAGGGTCCCTATGTTCAAGTACACTAAAAAGGAAACTCGAGAAAAATCGCTGACCAGTAACAGTAAGGGCCATATTGCTCTCAGGCCTCACAACACATATAATAAGTCCAACAGATAAGACATGAAAAGAAGCCACAGGAGAACTTTAATTTTAAACTATATTTTTAATAGTATAAAGGAGGGACGAAAAGTGACTAATATTCCTCTGCATAATACCCGGTTCGCAAAACTGGATTGTATTCTTTAGGATTTACAAATCTTTTTCTTACAATACTGCTGGATTGCATATGACTGTGTACTTAAAAAATTAATACAAAATGCAAACAAAAAAAAGTATTTTAAACCACACTATTCTAAAGTCAGTCTTTAACAATAATTTTTTTAAAAGAGAAACTTTGGTCATCGAAATTCAGGGTGCTGAACATTGTAATAAAAGACTGATGCTGCCAGGTGACTTTGGAAAGAGGTGTAAAAATTTCCATCATGCAGTGTAGAAAGATTTGCACTGGCCCTCAAGAGCACAGAATGAGATCTGCACTGTCCTAGGTGCGTGTTATAACAGGAATATAGTAAATTCCTAACTGCAAATCTGCTGGTGAAAGATTCCAAACTAGGGTAATAGTGACCTCTGTACTGGGAAGACTATAGGGCAGCAGTGAGGGGAAGTTGGGGTAGACACAGTGAGAGCGATACGGGGTATTTCTGTGTGAAAGAACTGTTGGAGATGTTCTGCTACCACAGACAATATAAAAAAATCCTGTGTGCTTAAATGTTCGGAGGGTCTGATTGGGGTCACTGAACTGAATACTTTGTCATTGTTTTAAACATAGACATTCCTAGGGAGCACAAAGATGCACATTCAGGGATGCATACAAGTGGTGTGGTATATACAAAAATTTAGGGTGATGCGATCAATAATCATGTCGCACATGACACATGGATGTATTTCACATAAGGACCTTAAATCTTGGGCTCCCTCTCTCTGTGTAGCACCCTTCCAATTCATTCCCACATCACTGTCCCTGGGGGATTCACCCCTGACACCTAAACCTTTAGTCAGTCTTATCCCCAGTCATCCATATACCTGCAGCAATTTTATCATTGTCATAATCGCCATATTCAATCATCCCCTGGATACCTTGTAATCCCTATACACTGCACCCTTTAGTCAAAGCCACTTAGACTCACAGCCAATGTTCCCTCTAATTATTTTGCTTGGTGTATACAAATGCAGTGTCTTTTCTGAGCTGTGTGCACAACTAAGATGTAACAGTAGTCACTATGTGAGCAAGCGTGATACTTTATAAGGGTGATTGAGAGGCAACAGCTCTCTTTTATTTTTTAATAAAGTGGGTGAAAAGTCAAATTTGGCATATTATTCCAACTATACTGACTAAAAAAGACAATAAATATTAGAGAAAGTACTGGAGGGCTGGGTGGATTTAGGAAATAATCCAGTACTTTAAGATCTACCACTACAGTCAGAACTAGTATTTCTCTGAAACAGGGAATTTCTCTATATACTGCTACAACAGTTTATCCTCAAATATCTCTGTAACTCCCTATAAAGGGGGAAAAGCAGGGGATTCAGAAGCCTTTGATAGTTCCACTTTGGAGAAATTCTCTGTCAGCGTTCTTGGGCTACGTATTTAGGATGGTGTTAGAAATGGGGGTCTCTAGTTGGCAGAGATAGGTACCTTTGTCCAAATAGGGACCCCTGCTTCTAGTCAGGGTAAGGGGGATACACACTTAAGATAACCCCTGCTCACCCCCTTGGTATCTTGGCACAAGCAGACAGGCTTATCCCAAAGGAAATGTGTAAAGTATTTGTACCAACACTCACAGTAACACAGTGTAAACACCACAAAAGGACACCACACCAGTGTAGAAAAATAAAGTATCTTTATCTAAACTAAACAAGACCAAAACGACCAAAATCCAACATACACAGTTAAAAATATGACTTTCAAAAGGTTTCAAGCACTTGTACCATAGAAAACTATGGATGCGTGATTTTTCACCAGAGTACCTGTAGATGCGTGAAAGTTCCAAAAGCCAAACAGCTGCAGAGTCGTAAAACAAAGAGATGCAACACTCCTGAGACCTTGGGGAGGCAATGCGACAGTCCCGCTGCACGCAGAGGAAGGGTTGCGTCGAATATGGTCTGTATGGGGAGTGATGCGTCGATTCTTCGTGACGGTTCGGGTCTGCAGGTGTTGTGTCGGACGGACTTGCCGCACAGCCACGATGCCTGGAAATCCAGGATGCGTCGGCGATCGATGTGGCGGCATCGAGCGGCGCTGCGTCGGTCCTCTTCAGATGCGATCCCTCGATGCATCGATTTTAGCAGTTCTTCTTTCTTCCAGCTCCCAAACAGCAGCAGCAACCACCAGGGCCCAAAACTGGAACAGGTACCTCTTGGCAGGCTAGAACTCACAGCAGCAGAGTTCAGGGAAGCTGGGGGTGAAGTCTTTGTGTCCCTGAGACTTCAGAACAGGAGGCCAGCACACTTCAGGCCCTTGGAGATCTCCCTAAAGCAGGGGACACAGCACACAGCAAAGTGGTTCTCCTTTCCTTGGCAGAAACAGCAACTGCAGGCCAACCCCAGACACACAGCAAGGGCAGTACTTCTCCTCAGTCTCTCCAGCTCTTCTCCTTGGCAAAGGTTCCTCTTGAATTCCAGGAATGATCTAAAGTCTGGGGTTTTGGGTCTGATACTTATACCCCAAAATGTCTTTGTTCTCTTTGTGCAAGGGGCTCTGAGCCCAGTTCAAACCAGTTCTGGGGGGCACTCTGCAAGTGCACAACAACATCCATTGTCAGTGTGAGCCTTGGCTCCAGACACACCACAAGGGGGCAGAGACAGACTTGTGGAAGGCAGGCACAGCCCTATTCAGGTACAGGTGCTACTCCTCCCACCACTCCAAATGCAGATCAGGCCTATTCAGCCTAGTGCTGACTCATCCAGACTCCTGGAGCCCTTGCACCTCCCCAGCCCCTGTCACTCCAAAGCCAGATAGTCAATCCACAAACAGGCAAGTGCACAACAACATCCATTGTCAGTGTGAGCCTTGGCTCCAGACACCCCACAGGGGGATGGAGCCAGCATTGTGGAAGGCAGGCACAGCCCAATTCAGGTAAAGGTGCTACTCCTCCCACCACTCCAAATGCAGATCAGGCCTATTCAGCCTAGTGCTGACTCATCCTGACTCCTGGAGCCACTGCACCTCCCCAGCCCCTGTCACTCCAAAGCCAGACAGTCAATCCACAAACAGGCAGAGGCGCACAGGATGGATGAACAAGAAAACAGCCACTTTCTAAAAGTGGTATTTTCAACACACAATTTAAAAACCATCTTTACTAAAAGATGTGTTAATAAACCCTGAGTTCAGGGATACCAAACTCCATTTTTCTATCTTATCCCTATGGGAAGATATGCTTGTAAAATGTTACAAAGCATTCCCCATTCTGTCCTATAGGGCAAGATAGCCTTTCAATAGTGAAAAACGAAATTGGCAGTATTTCACTATCAGGACATGTTACACACACCAGTTCATGTCCTACCTTTCACATTCACTGCACCCTGCCCAGGGGGGTACCTTGGGCCTACCATAGGGGTGTCCAATGTGTAAGAGAAGGGAAGGGCAGGGCCTGGCAAGTGGGTGCACTTGCCAAGGCGACATCGCAGTTAACAAACTGCGCACAGGCACCGCGGTGGCAGGCCTGAGACATCTTTTCAGGGCTACTCATGTGGGTGGCACAATCAGTGCTGCAGGCCCACTAGTAGCATTTGATTTACCAGCCCTTGCACACTCAGTGCACTTTACTAGGGACCTACTGGTAAAACAAATATGCCAATCAGGGAGAGCCAATCACAATAACAATTTACACAGAGAGCATATGCACTTTAGCACTGATCAGCAGTGGTAAAGTGCCCAGAGTACTATAGCCAACAAACACAGGTCAGGAAAAAATGGGAGGAAAAAGCAAAACGTTTGGGGATAACCCTGCAAAACAGATGGTGATAAATGTGATCCAACAGATGGTGATAAATGTGTTGGTCTTGATGGGGACGGAACATTTGGTCTGTGTGTGCATAGCTGTTGCATGGTGAACCGGCTCCTGTGCTATTCATGGGTAAGATGTTTGGCAAGTGAGGGATAAATGACCAGCGCAGCAGATGGAACAATGTTCCTGGTATTGCAAGCCAGCTCTCAAGACCAATTCCCTGCATTACAAGGACAGAAGGAATTTTCCTAGTTTAAATTTTCTTCTATGCCATTTTGGGGCAAGGCTGACCCAAAAGGGATAAAAGTGTTGTTAAGTAAATTGGGCTAAATGATCATGTTTCTGCTGATGTGCACTCAGGGGTTTTGGGAGTGCTACTAGTGGATAGTTGTTTAAACCTATTGTTTCTGGGAAGAGAAGTGCCACTTGGGGTGCAAGAACCGCTGCCCTCAGCACCTTATGCGGTGTGTGACCTCCATGAGTCTGCTGCTGAAAAATATTCCCTAAAATTTTCTCCTGGCCCTGAGGGCATCTCTTTGTTTACTGTGTATTTGCAATTGCAGGAGTTGTGGCATGTAAGCCTGCTCCCATCCTGAAACTTGAGTTGTGCTCTATACAGTTATTGCATGGATTCGGGGGGGTCTATAGGGTCTTCCTAGAGGGCTGTTATTATAATTGACTCATTAAGCCTCAAATTGTGGGCTGCTGAGCATCGACCATTATTGGTTGTGCTGTGACTGGGAATTGCTGAAAGATCCTCCTGTGCTTCTGAACCTCACTGCTATGCCAAATCTGAACAATCTCAACTGCATAAGCTATTGGTCATTATGTCTCAGGCATGGCCAAATATCCCACTGTAGATCGCATTTGTTCAATGAATTCATCTGGTTCGCTCTGGTCCAGTGACATACCAGGTGCTATCTTTGATGTTACGGTCAAGAACTAACTCAATAGTCTCACCAATGGATGATATCACTACATTGCATGATGTCCTTCCATATCTACTACCACAGCATGTGCTAGTCAGTTCAAGCTGTAGGCAGTCATACCTCTCCACCACCTAAGCTTGTCAGTGATGCATTTGCTGTCTCTCACATTGAAGAGACCCTGTTTAGGATATTCCTCAATAGGGAAGGACATTTACAGACCAGAAGTGTCCATCCAATTTGTGATGTTCTCCCCTGTCCCAGACCTCTCTCTCCTCCTTAGTCTCATCTTTCTGGCTCCTCCGAAGTTTGTGTCCATCCTTATATGGCAGAAGTTCCTACAGAAAGTTGCAATGCAAACTCTTATTCTGGTGCCCACTCCTTGCCCTTTCCATAATACACCAAAAACAAATCAAGTTCTGTGAAGAACCAGAGAGTTCAATTCATTTCTTTTCTGGGACAAGCAACCACATGACAATAGGCTACTAAACCGTGTACAAGAGAGGCGTTAATTTAGTGGACATGCTGAACTTTCAAGATACTCTCAAACGAAGTGATCAAGTAAAACAACGCAGAGAGGAATAATGAAATTACATAGCATGACACAATTTAGTCAAGCGGGAAAGCCAGGATTTGAACCCAGGTTTCCTTGCAATACCTTGCATATTTCAGCCTCTCAATGGATAGCTCTTTCTTTTTCAAGTTTTAACATCAATTTTAGGACTTTCTTGAGGACCATGATATCAGCATACAAATGGATTACACTACCTCCCCTTAACTGTGTGCTTTTTCTAGAAAGACTTCTATTGGCTTGATTTAACATTTGATAGGTGAATGTACTAATTTAGCTCCCTAAGGAATTAAACAGATTATGGTCCTTTGATATTCACAACCTTAGGTAATATAATAGGTATCAATTTGATCTCCAGTAATTGAAACCACAGTCACTAAAGACAGGATGGGCTAACAAAAAGAGTAACATCCTTCTTATACACACATTTTGTCAGTATGACCTAGGGGCTCATTATGATGGCAGGCGGACATCAGTCCGCCCACCATCATAACGGCGATGGGACCGACCGCCAGACGTGCGGCGGTCCCACCGGCCCAATTAGGATGCACCCGCCATACTGGCGGGCGCATCCTGTCCTTTTACCATTGCGGACGGTGCTGCTGGCTGCAGCACCATCCGCAATGGTAAAAGGGCATGCACAGCATTTCCGTGCACCACATGGCAGGCACCACGCGGGGGGGTACCCCAAGTGCACCCCCCTTCCTCCCCAGGGGGCCCGCAACGGGCCCCCAAAACCAATCCCCGCCAGCCTTTCCATGGCGGCATCGCCGCCATAGAAAGGCCTGTCAACCACCCACATCCTAGTATGGCTGGCCATGCCTGCTAGGCACCGCCACCATATTAGTGGCCCAGCTCCGCCCGGCCGGCAATCGTAACGATTGCCGACCGGCGGAAAAGCGGCAGACGGACTTTGCGTCCGTCGCGATACCCACCAGCATCATAATATGGCGGGGGTATTTCACGTTACGATGGTGTACGCCATCGTAATGAGCCCCCTAGTTCCATTGACCCTTTCTCGTCATTTGTCTTGTCACCGATTGATTTCCAGATTTAAAACGAAACATAAGAAAAACCCCAAGAAAGAGGCATTCAGACATTACCATCATAAATATTTCCAAGCCTTCCATTGGCAAGGCTGTATATTCCTTGCCATGTTTTGACGTGCCATATTTTTACTGCTTTTAAGCAGAGTGCTCAGAAAGGTGCACATAATGACTGCCTATTAAGGCTCACCAGACTAAAAGTCTTGAGCACCATACTGAGTTGCAGTCCATAAATTTAGATTTATTAGGTGACAACACAGTGAATATAGTTGGGGATCATGTATCGATCAATTTGCCCCCAGCCTACTGCCCCTATGTGGCCTTTTTAGCTAACGTCCCTTCTTGGATGCCTGGACAAGTAGAAACTCATGAAGCCCTAAAAAATAGAGTGGTACACTGGCTTCACAGGAACTGTCATTATCCAGTGGGGAGAGCATATCAAATGTTTTTCACTAGGAGCCTGTGATGGGTTGGACTTCTGAGGAAGAGTCTCAAAGGGGACCGTATTATCATCAACTTTCGGGATCCTAACTGGTCAAGGGAAGTCTTAACCAGGGCTAAACCTCCCTTACCGCTGGCTTCAAATAGTTTTCTATTGCCTTTGGGCTTCTTTTATAGGCACCTACATAATGCTCATCCTAGAGTTAATGTTGCCTGTTATATGCTGAATGCTGTAGGCTCAGACTTTCCACCCATCCCGCCCCTGGCTGTAGCCAATAGGCTCCAAGCACTGAGTACCCTACAGGATAGTGATTGACAAAACCTGTGTCTTACTACTATGAGAGATAATGTCCCCATGAGGGCTACCAAGGTAGATACTGATCTGGATCTATTGGATACTATTCCAATAGACAACCATTGCCAGGTTCTAGTTTAGCCATCGACTACTTACGATTAGGGAAGAATTGTGATGACAATACTTGTCCTGGTAGCTTGCAGAACAATATGTCATCCCTCTGTAACCCCAGTTTAAATCTAGATGAAGGCTATAAAATTGCAACATAGAATGTCGTGGTCTAGCAACTAAGGGGCCGATTCCGATCTCGGCCGGTAGGGCACCGAATCGGATTCGGCTTAACCGGATCCGATTCGGAGCCCTCTTTCCCGACCGATTCGTACGTGCGTCCGGGCAAGCGAGTACGATGCGAGCGTACGCGAAATCGCCGACTGACTCGTACGAAGGTCCGAACCGCTCCGACCGACTCGCACGGACACGACTCGCACCGCGCAATGGAGACGTTCCCCGGCTGGGCAAGTACGATGCGCGCCTCGAGCAGTCCGGCTCCAAAGGGCAGTCGGAGCCAGACTTTGGGGGTCCGTGTCGGACCCCCCTGTACGCGTAGCCGCGCGAGTCGCACACAGGGGGTCCCATGGGTCCCCCCTACCTGTGCATGTATGGCGCGATTCGCATCGACGCGTACCCGCTGTAGGGGGCGCCCTTGTTCGCCTCGCACCCATTGAGTCAATGGGAGCCCGGGTACGCGTTGTACGACCGGCTCCCATTGACTTCAATGGGAGTCCGACCGAATCGAGTCCGATTGCATGCATACGCATCGTACTCGTTCGGTCGGGCTGCCAGAGTCCGATTCGGTCGGAAATCTCTCTGGGTCCGGCTCGGTCGGAGTTATTTCCGGCCTGAATCGGAATCGGCCCCTAAGTGGAGTTCCCCTGAGTGGTCTTATTTTATTAGTGATCTTGATGTAATTTTTATTCAGGCAACATGGTGCATAGCTCCTATCCATGTTAAGGGTTTTGCATCGCACTGGTTAGAGGCTGTACCCTCTCCTGCTGGTAGGGCCAAAGGGGGGATTTTGATTCTTATTTCGAATGAGGGCACTGTGCATGTCAAGAAAACCATAACAATTGGACCTCACACACAAATATTGTGGATAACATCTAAAGGGGAGTGCAATCTGGTATTGGTCAATTTCTATATTATTGCACTTGACTCCACCCGTAGCAAAGTGGTCTCTGCACTTGAATGTGGCCTGGACACACTATTACCTTCTATTCATACTAGTTTTGTACTCATATCGGCAGGTGCTTTTAAAATTCAAGCCTGCCCAATGTCAGCTACCAGGGTCTGTGGTGTAACCAATCAGGATGGGGCCGAATACACACACTTTTGTCATAACGAGCATAGGGGTACATTGAATCTTATGATCACCAAGTTTGATCTACAGTTACTTAAATGTGAGTGTGCTAAAAATGGAGGTCAGATTCCAACCTTTACTGGAAGAAATGCTTCAACTGTCATTGGCCACATTATGATTGCCGCATATACTAGTAATTTGTGTGGTATCCCTAGTGTCAGCATTTAAGCAACCATAACTTTATCATGCTGACATTTTTCTTCTGGGGGAGGAATTGTGAAGCCCCATTTAGAATTGTTAATAATATTATTCCTACTGGACCAAATGGGGTATGTATCAAGTCGGCTGGCATTGATCCCCCCAGATTATTACATGATATTATTTCTAGAAATCATGTTGATATCTTGTATTGTCTTAATGCTGAAGTTACCCCATATTAGTTATTGGCCAGTTTTACCCATATTACTTTCTCTATTAATTCTCTACTAACCGGCACCTGTAACTCAATACACAGAAAACGTAGAGGCTGGTTTGATCATGCATGTACTAATGCCTCCCAGCAATTGAAACTGGCCCTTCACTGTCAACCCAGAGATAATGAGTTGAGTAAGACCCTTCGATTCAATTATAAATAGGCCTTTTCTGGCCAGAAAAAAGAGCTTGGCTTAAATTGTCTCAGGCTGCAGAACCCTCAGATAATAAACTTTTCTGGGATGCAGTTAATTCACCTTTCTTAAAGAGCGGTTTGATCCCAGAGATTATCTCCCATGTCACTTGTGATGCTTGGGTGGTCCACTTTTCAGATATTTTCAAAAAGCCTGATTTGGCGAGTTAGCGTAAACACATTGAGGTGCTGTGTAGCTGGACCCCTCTTCCATTGAATATTACCATCAATGAGGTTTTGTTAGCTCTGAAAGAAAGTGTGGGTAGGGGGGGAAAGCACCAGGCCCTGCTGGGGTCCCAGTGGATGTCTTTAAAACAGCTATAGACTTGTGGGATGCCATTTTTACCAGGGTATTTAATGCAGCTGCAACCAACGTAATTCCATCATCATGGGGTACCTCCACCATTATACCTATTTTCAAAAAGGGTAGGAAATAGGAACCAGAAAACTATCGCCCGATATCGCTTTTAGATTCCTTGGTGTAAGTGATGAGCAAGGTATTGCTATAGAGATTAGAGGAATGGGTATCACTCAATCTTTTCACAAGTATTGTTTGGTTTCAGACAAGGGCTGGGAACTCTATAGCACTGCGTGAACTTGGTTCTGCTAATAGGTACATATTCTCATGTTAAAGGTGTTACATTGTACCTTTGCTTTGCAGATCTAAGCAGTGCTTTTGACTTTGTAGATAATTCCATCCTTTGGCTAACTTTGCTTGCCCTTGGTGCCCCTAGACCAATCATTTGTTTCTTGGCCAGGCTGTACGAGAAGTTAAAAGTAGGGTTCGGTTTGGCCCGCATGGGAAGTGCACCCCAGATTTCAAAATGAAAAGAGGGATTCCGGCAAGGTTGCGTCCTTGCCCCCCTACTAGTTTCCTTGTATATTAACGAGGTGGACAAGGCCCTTCAGGTGGTCCAAGCAAATGCCCCACGAGTCACCGGGAGTCCTATACCAGTGCTTTTATATGTGGACAATGCTGTTTTGATTACTAGGACACCTGTTGGTTTACAGAGATTAATGAACACATTTGGAGAATTTATCTCTGAGAGGAAATTAGTGGTTAATAAAGCCAAAACATTTTCCATGATATGCGGTGACAAGCCAAAAAAACGTAGGTCCTTCAACATTGACAATACCCCTGTAGCTACTGTGAACACCTTCTGCTATATGGGTATTACATATGCAAGTAATGAGTCATTACTGCATGAGCTAACTAATGTTAGAGTTAAAATGAGCAGAAGTGCCCATGGGATTTTTAGGTTTTGAGCAAAATTGCGCAGTCACCCCACCAGAGATATGGCAGCGATTTATAAGGCTAGAGTAGTTCCTACCGCTACCTATGGGGCTGGCGTTTAAAAAAATAAATAAATAACAAACTATTGCAGGTCGAAGAAAACTGTTTTTTAAAACCTTTACTATGTTTACCTATCTCAGCCTCTACGGAGATTGCTCACCGGGAGGTTGGGCTTCAGTATCTAGAGGACCTGCTCATGTTACATCCCTTGCTGCTCTGGCATTCTATTTGGGTTAAAGACGAGACCAGCTTCACCAAACCAATTATATTAGATTGTCTGTCCTTGGACAAAGCCTTAAGCATTCCTTGGTTAGGTTAAATCAATTTCATTTTTAGTAGTCTGTTTAAGATGCCAATCCGGTCCAATCCTTCTCAGGTGAACTCTTTAACCAAATTATCTACTAAAGATGGTGCAGGGAAATATCGATTTGCATTAATATCGAGTCAAGAATATCAATGGTGTAAAATATCGAATTTTTTGTAATGCAAAAATACCGATTGCATAAATTTCGATGACAAAAATATGGTTGTAAATAATATCGATTTTTTTTATCAGTATTTTTTTTCCATTTAGTATTATTTATTATGGGGCATATTAGCAAGACCGGCGATAAAATTATCGCCGTTTTAGCGGCAGGAAACTGCCGCTAAAGCGGCGATAATGGGCTTGCTAATATGCGTTATGGAATTCCAACAGAAGCCCAGGTTAGATGTCCTGCACATCTAACCTGGGCTTCTATTGAATTCTATAACGCATATTAGCAAGCCCATTATCGCCGTTTTAGCGGCAGTTTCCTGCCGCTAAAACGGCGATAATTTTAACGTGGGTCTTGCTAATATGCCCCTACATTTTTTGTAGATTAATAAATATATGTTAAAAAGTTTGTTTTCTTTTTTGTTAATTAAGTTTTAGGAGCAGGTTGTTGGGTTCATAGGGGATAAGGGTGGGGAGTAATTTATAAATTAAGGATTAAAATTTAAATATTATTTACATTTTTGTTACATTTTAGGAGCGGGATGTTGGGTGTTTAGGGGATAAGGGTGGGAGTCATTTAAAAATTTAGGATTAAAATTTATTAATTTTTTTAATTTTGTCAAATTTGATGAGTGGGATTTTGGGTTTATAGGGGATAAGGGTGGGGATTAATTTAAAAAAAAAATAGAAAATATTTATAAAAATGTTTAAAAATATTTAAAATATTTTGTTGCAGGATGTTGTATTTATAGGGAATAAGGTTTCCATTACGATACCGGGCGCAATAAAATCCGCCATCTACCATAGCGGTAAAAAACCGCCCGCCTACGCCTTCTGAATACCGACCGAGCAATCACGATGTCGCGAAGCGAACACCGCCCGCGGCGGAAAAAACACACAAAATACCGCCCGTCTATGTCCGAGTCTAAGTGCATCCGTTCGCCACGGACGCAAACCCGCACGACAACCCAAAACTGCCCGCCCTGGCTACCGAGACACCGGCCGTGAAATTACGATCTTCCCGACATGAGCGCGGCAAATCCACAAATACACCGCCCGGCATCGTAAACAACAGTGATGAAAATGGACACGGCGGAAGCCCTGACGGCCACGTCCCTGCACAGAAACCATCCGCGGACCTAAGAAACACACACAACATGGCCAACAAGTCCACACAGCAAGCAACGCCCAAATACCCAAACACAGTACACATCCCGAAAACACATCCCCCCTGGACAAACAAATAAACTAAAAATCCCAGAACACCAGCCACAATACACCTGAAAACAACAGCACATCATGACACACCCACATAGGTAAGTACAAATGCAGCCCCTTCACAGACCACAATCCCTTGCAACACAACAAACTGAGGACGAGAGCACAGAACACAGCGAGACAGAAAGGACAGCAGCACACCACAGACACGCACCCATCACCACCACCACCACCACCACCAAACACCGGCCCCACAAACCCCCTGCACATCACACACCACACACACACACCGCACCAGCACCACAAACACAAAACCACACACCATGGCAGCACAGAGAATGCCCAAGTTCACTTCCACTGAGCTGACGGTCATGGTCAATGAGATCATCAAGGTGCACCCACAAATCTATGGGAACCAGGTCCAACAGACACCACTAGCCACCAGAAACCGGTTGTGGATCAGGATCGTAGACCAGGTCAATGCAGTCGGGAACGTGCCACGCAACAGAGCCGAAATCACCAAGAGGTGGCACGACATTAAAAGAGTGGTCAAAAGAAGGAGGCCAAGAATCGGCAGCTGGCTGAAAGGACTGGCGGAGGAAATCCCGCGCTATTTAAGACCTTCAAGGCGTGGGAGGAGAAGGTGCGAGGCATCCTACATCCGGAGAGTCTCACCGGAATACCAGGGGGAGTGGAGGCTGGTAAGTACAAACAAATGTATACCAGCACACCGCTATGTACTCACTTGCACTACCACTATGCCATAGCTCCGAGGGACAAACACCCCCATGTCCAGTACACAATACACAAGACATCACTCACACATGCAACAGACTAACTAACAAAACCATGGGGCATGTGTACAGTCAGCCAGCAATGCAACTCCCACCAGGTCCCCTTGTACTCCAGATGCACCAGAAGGAGCACTCCCCACACCCACACTCATGTGTCAGCCATAGCTGCACTAACCGACAAGTAACAGGTAAGTTGCCGGAACACAAAGTCAGTGGGTCGGAGGGGGGACAGCTGAAGTACAACACCCACCAGGCCCCTAGTCCTACAGCGCAGCAAGGTGGAGCACACCCCACACCCATGTGTCAGCCACTGCAGTGCACACCTTCAGCCGACAGGTAGATATCTTACCCTACATGGAGGGGTTTCTGTGGGTGGTAAGCCATCACCACAACACACAACACCGCCCCCACTCCCACAGACCAGCAAGATGGAGCACCCCTCCCTCCCAGTACCATATGGCATCCATTGCATTGCGCCCTCCAAACCAACAAGTAGGTGGAGTACTGTACAGGGCGGGGTGTCTGTAGGCATGAGGACAGTATTACGACTAACATTTGGGAAATGTCACGTAGCAGAGGAACACGCAGCACTGCTCCCTGTCATAATCATGTGACCAATGTGCACACGGACATGTATTACAGAGTCATAGCCCACATGAGCCATCACAAATACAGCAACACCCATGGAGCCACGTCTGCATGCACAAGTCCCACTGGAGTACTGACCCACACGGCGGGCACTGTGCCACTCATCACACACATCACCAACACCATCGAAGTCCTGTCCATGTAGTCGTTACTACCTGTTCCCCACACAACGTACAACACCGCCCATGTAAGTCTAACCTGTCTAGAACTAACAGTGTGGAACCCCAGTAATGCACATAAACACCACTGGACCCATGAAACACACAGCCACACAATGCACATCCAACATACCATCCATCTCATCTGTCAGCCCCAGTGTCATGAAAAGTATGTCATCGGAACAGCTGGCCCTCACACAGTAGTTCTGCAAAGATACCTGCCCATCACAAATAATGTGTCTGCAGTGACTGAAGCGCACATCACACTGATTTACAACATACATAATATAGTCAACACCCCAAGAGCACTGCATTGCTGCACATGGCCGAGGGTAGCACGCACACCAAGGAATTGGCCCATCTGCAATACGTCGTGTGGCACACAACCATCACTCACTCACTACAATGCTTGCAGTGTAATGTCCATAAATGATAACAGTGAGCAGATATGCTGGGGATGTCAGACATACACACACCTTTGTCTCTGCACTGTCATGTTGCCAAAACACATGTCCCGTTCTGCACACATATGACACAGTATGTACCCCAAAACCATATTTCACCTCAAAAGCATTGAGGGGGCTGTACCCCCTTTTGCCATCTGCGTTTCTAAGCGTTCCATTTGAACCCCAAAACCATATTTCACCCCAAAAGCGTTGATGGGTCTGGAGCCCGCATACACCCAAGCCACAAAATGTAGGAGTACAGCAACACACACTGATTGTCATCGCTAATCCGTCCCATGCCACATGAACACAACACACAGTTCCATTGCCTTGCCCACGCATACACACATCGTACATCCACACACACACCACTGGGAAACCTGTGCACGACAGTGCACGAACTGTGAATGTCAGACAACCAATACAAACTTTGCAAGGTGCAACACAATAACCTATCTCATTCTCCCCACAGGTGCCGAACAGCTGGATGCTGGAGAGTGAGACAGCAGCCAGCACAGCCAGTCCGCAAGCCCCCGACCCGGACTCACGGATGTAGAAGACCTGGACACCTCTTCGGACGAGGACCACCTAGCAGGCCCGTCTGGAGTGGCAGGGCCCAACCGCTCCCCAGGGCCCCTCCTACCCACCAACACATCACCCAGGGCTGCTGACCAGTCACAGACCCCTGCTGCCACGGTCGTTGCGGCCACCACCACCACCGCAACAACCACCACCACCACCACCACGCCATCCCTGGCCACAGCACCTGCACAAAGGGTGGCACGCCCGTCGTGCTCGACCCTGGGAGCCAGACAGAGGACCGTGGTGACCAATGTGGCAAGTGGGCAGGTCGGTGGCAGCAGTACCGGTGGGAGGAGCAGGGTCAGGCCAACGCCATCTGAGCCTGGGAGCCAAGCCCTGCCGCAAATCTCAAGAGTCCTTGGGGCCTATGAAGAGGCCCAAGGACAATGGGCCAGGTCGGCTGCCGACACGCGGGAGGTCCTTGGGGTGTTGAGGTCCATGGACGCCCATATGGGCCAATTCGTGACCCGTATGTACCGACTTGTGGACCTCATGGGCCAGCTGGTGGTGGGGGGGAGGGCCCAAGCAAGGCCAGCCACACCACCGCCACCACCACGTGCTGTGGCGCAGGCTCGTGCAACATCTAGTTCCACAGCGAGTGAGCAGTCCTCAGCCACCACCAGCAGCCCACCAACACAACCCCCCCCACCAAACGTGGAAGGGGCCGTCCGAAGAGGAAACAGGTGTCCAGAGAGGATTACGCACGCTCCAAATGCCAGTGAGTCAGCCAGCCACCCTGACCACCTACTGCACTGACTTTGACTACGATCCTACCCCACACCGCCATGTGAATGGCACGTGTCTGTTGGACTGTGGACATAGAACTTCATGGGTACACCTTGACCATCACGCAGCCATGTCCGTCAACCCATTGTCACAGCATGCACCACTTCTGTCATCACCTTGCACACAATCACATTTCACCGCTGTAAATAAATACACCTTGATCACAATCTGCTTCATGTGCCCTGGGTTTAATCAACGATGTGCAACCTCCACCATGAGCAGGAATGCCTCTGCTGTGTGGCATGTAGATAGGCCAGGAGATGTTGTAGGGACCTAGGGGTGAAAATCAGAACAAGAGTCCATTCAATTAGTGTGTCACACACCCATCACACAGTACTTGTCACCAACTACAAGCAATGTACACACATCTCACAGAGCAACGGGGCACAATGCCACAGCCACTGTCAGTGGCATACTACCCTGGACATGGACCATTGCCACACAGCACTCAGTGAACAAAAGGCCTCCGTCACAATGCACACATACACCTGCACAACTACAGCTACATCAGCCGTCGTACATGGTCACTCACCTTCAAGTGAAGTAGCGTGCGATGAGCTGCTGACGCACATTCACAGCTTCCTCCTCTCCACTGTCCTCGTCACTGGACCCGTCCTGGTCTGCAGGCGGGGGCCCGGGCTGATCACCGTCATCCACTATTAGGGGGATCTGCTTGCGAATAGCCAGATTGTGCAGCATGCAGCAGGCCACAACTATCTGGCACACCTTCTGTGGGGAGTACGCCAGTGCACCCCCGGTGCGGTCCAGGCATCTGAATCTGGACTTCAGGAGGCCAAAAGTCCGCTCCACCACACGTCTGGCCCTGCCATGTGCCTCATTGTAGCGGACATCAGCTGGTGTCCGAGGATGACGTAATGGGCTGAGCAGCCAAGGCCCATTCGGATAAGCAGAGTCACCTGGGTGTGAGGAATACCGAGATTAGTTGCAATTCCAACTGTCCCCAAGACAGCATCGCACACCAGGCACGCTACACGAGTACACATACTCACCAACAATCCAAGCACGGTCCTGTTGCAGATTGGTCATCAGACGTGGTAGGATGCTGTTGCACATGATATGCGAGTCATGGGCCGATCCTGGAAACTTCGCACACACGTGTGTAATGACCATGTCCGCAAGGCACACCACTTGCACATTCAGGGAGTGGAAGTGCTTCCTATTCCTATATATGTGCTCCAGGGCCTGTAGTGCTACAAGGCCAACATGGGTGCAATCGATTGCACCAACAACGTGGGGGATCCGTCCAAGGGCATAGAAATCACCCTTCACTGCCGCCAATTCACGAGCCCTGGGGAATCGGATGTACCGGTTCCTGTACAGCAGCATAGCCGACAGTACATCACGTAGCACCATGCTGAACATGGGCTGGGACATCCCACTCCCACTGCCCACTGTGTGTTGGAATGACCCAGTGGCGAAGAAATGCAGTGCAGCCATCACCTTAGCCGTGGGGGTAAATGCAGTCAGATACACCCTGCGAGGACGGAGGTGGGGTTCCAACAAGGCACATAGGCGATGCAGGGTGGGTCGGTCCAGATGGAATTTCCGGATTACCTCCACGTCCTCCATGTCTGCCAGCAATTGGTAGGGGCGATGTATGTTTGGTCTCCTCCTAGGAAAGATGGAAGTGGACACATGGCATTTTCACAAACACAAAACAAAAATGACTGACCAAGCAATTGAATCACAGAACAGCTGACAAGTAGGGACAGCACAGCCACAATACGCTTACACAGGTCCCCTAACCAATAGCAATGAGCAGTGACACAAACCATTGCTATGAGCATGCACATGGGGATTTAGGCCTTAATAACTTGTAAGGCATGACGATGATATCAGACTGCATATTTGGGAAGCGGCAACACCACAGCAATATAACTAGCTGCTGTGCCTGACACAGCTTCCGAGGCTGGGTGAGTATGGCACACACCAACAACGCAATGGACACAGGCTGAGCGGCAAAAACAAGTGGGTCCTGTTGCACGAGGGGATATGAGACAGTCATTGATGTCCCTACTTCACCCTATGTACAGCACTGTACGGATCACACCTCAAAAACACATTGACAGGTGTACACATTGACAGCTCCATGACAACACAGCTGTGTGATTGCAAATACACATCACAAGTGACACGTAACGTTTACAGTCTTGTGGGATGGTGTCTTTTGCTGTGAGAGGCAGCATGTGTCCACAGCCTACCCATGATCTGGGTAATGTGATGTTTGTTTTGTGATGCAGTGTGTAGTAACTGTAGTCTGTGCTGTGTGCATCTGACATGCATATGCTAGTCCTGAGGCTTAAGATGCAATTAGGGCACTCTGCATTCCCAATGCACTCGGAGTCGTAGCCCTCAGGTACAACCTGTAGTTGGCTGGAGTGGCTATTCACATGTATGTTAGGGGCACTGATTTCGGTCGGACATATGTGTACAATGCCTCACCTCATGTCTCTGGTACTTGCACATCCGGCACACCGTGCAACAGCAGTTGTGCACGTGTGAGCGACAGCTGGATGGCATGGGCTCATGGCCATTGTGGGCTGTCAGGTTGCAGTCTGTGTGAGTAGTTTCCCATTCTGCTCCATGCAGGTATGTGTTTGGCCTAATTACATAGTGGTCATCCTTGCCACCATCAGGATAGTGGTTGGGCACAACGCGAGTTGGGGCTATGGTCGCAGGGTGACACAGGCCGTGTGTAGTGCGATGTGTACTACATTTGTGGCACTAATTCGCGGATTCCTTTCCTGTATGCCAGCCATTGGGTGTTGATTGTGGTGGCTGTATACTATTGCACAGGTATCGTGCAACATGTGGATTTGGGTATGTTCTGTGCTGCTTCCCTTGCACATGTCTGTGTCATTGATGCCAGATGAGTGGGACCACCTCGCTCTCTCTCATGTGGCATCTCCCCTGGGTGCTGAGGGACAGGGGACGCTCAACAGTGGGGTGGCATCGGATGTAGCAGCTGCACAGCTGCTGAGTGAGACAGTTGGCACCTGCGCCTCGGAGGGGCCAGACGTGTGCTGGATTAATCACAGGCCGAGATGGCAATTTCTGAGTCATCTGAGGACAGAGGTGATGCATCCATGTTTACTAACACAGGGGACGTGGACTATGGCTCCTCTTCAGCCACGCGGAGGCCAATGACCGCCCCATCCACTTCCACTGGTGCAACACGTGTCGGCACAGGGATGAAGGATAGGGTGTCCTTCACACCAGGCACAGCTGCCCCTGCACATGTGACCCCTGCTGCCCTCAGTGCTGGGTCTGTTGAGCTGATGCGCCATCTGTGCGTGGGGCAGACAGCTCTCCTCACTTACGTCATTGCCCATGACATCACTTAGCCGCAGGAGACATGGATGATGGAGGGCCCACATGTACGCGTGGGTGGACTACACCAGACCGTCCAATGGTTGTCACCCCCAGTGAAGGTGTGCCTTCAACTGCGCCAATCTCAGACTGACATTCCTGACCCTTTCCCCACCCCCTGGGGAGTGGCACATCTGACGGCAGCAGTGCACGAGTCCTAAATCGGAGGAGTGGGGGACGCTGACGTCCCGACCGGATGTGACATGTTGGAAGGTGGCTTGCACCGTCAGACTTATGGCCTCCCCTCGCTCACCCCAATATGCGTTTGCATCTGAGAAGCCAGCGCGTGCACAGGCAGCTCTGAGCTCGCACCAGAGAGGCCAAAGAGTGTATGTGTGGGTCCATTTGAACGAGTTGTCTGTCTTGCAGTATAATCAGTGGCGGGATGCCGTCCACCTGCGTGGTACCCCAACTCGAGACCTGGACAACATTGACAATGCATGACAGGCTCCGCAGTCCGGATACACCACCTGCAACACACAGAGGCTGTAGCTGCCCTAGCGGCCCAGGCCGCGTCCAACTGGAGCTAATGGACCCACACATTCACTCTTTGGCCTCTCTGGGATGAACTTGGAGCTGCTTGTGCACACGCTGGCTTCTCTGTTGCAATGGCATGTAACGTGTGTGGGGAAATAGGCAATGAGTGCGATGGTGCGAGCCACCTTCCGTGACGTCACTCCCGGGCGCGATGTGTGCGTCCCCCACTACTTATATTTGACTTGTGCCATGCTGCACAATGAGGATGTGTTGCCTGCGTGATGTGACCAGGAGGAGCACGCCATGACCTCTCACCCACCATGCTCCACTGCCATCCCGTGCCCTGGATAGCCCGTGCAGGTGGACAATGTTGAGGGTACACCTGGTCGACAGGGGATGTGCGTGCCTTGGCAAGGGCCTGGCGGACGCACCGCAGTATCCAGCATGTCCACAGAGGGTGGGCTGACGTCTACACCTGATGCAGCATCTTTCGTGTGGCCGCCTGTTGTGCACACACATGTTCACATTCATCCCCAGACAGGTGGTCTTTACAAATGCCCAAGACAGCGGTGATCTAGTGCTCCCGAATCCTCCCAACACAGTGTGTTTCAACATTGCATGTGCGCACCTACCCGTCACACCCACCCACCTGGGCCAAGCGTAACTCCCGCTTCACATGACACATGTGTGTCTTCCACAGTTGTGCTACTCTCTCAGGGCCGGACCTGCACCTGTTCCGTAGCACACACACAGCACCGAGTCGTACTGGCATCCTGTTAGATTGGAAGGCACACTCACACATCTCCTTCTGACACAGTGGTGGCTGTGATGGATATTGTGACTGCCATGGCAGTGTGGGCTGGCCATGGCAGGGCACACTCACACACATTGCATCCGCGGCACTACGTGTCACTACTCGGCACATCGAACTGGGCACTGTCCCTGGGGTTGATGAGTTATGCCGCCTGTCGATGTAATCTGTGACTGGATGCTGTTGTTCCTGTAGTCGGTTGTATCTGTGTAGTTGATGATTGCAGTTGTTGCAGTGTGTGCTTGGTTAAGTGGGGCACATGCCGTGTATGTGACCTCAGCAATTGCAATGTCTGGTCTCACATTCCAATGTTTTGTACACGTGGCAGGGACTTCACTTATTTCAGACTCTGCTACTTGTGTGTGTGATGAATCTGCTTTTCTGTGCAACGGATTGACTGCATGTATTTGGTGTTATTTCTGGGTAAATGTATCTGTGTCATCTTTGCGTGCACGCAATGCACAGGGTGTGAGTCTAGCCACAGGTGGACTGGCAGCATGCGCTGAGTATGCGGGCATGTGTGAGCTTACTTGCTGTGTGGCCAGCGGTGTAGGTGTATATTAGTCTTGTGATGTGCATTGTGCCTGGGCACGTGGCCTACTCTCAATGTGTGCATTTGGGAGGTGGTGGTGGGTGGTGTGGGTGGTGTGAGTTTGGGGTGGCGTTGGTGTGTGTGTGTGTGTTGTGGCCATGTCGACTACACACATATGTTTCCCCGGCCCATGGTGGATGTTTGTAACCGTGTTGAGGTCTGTGTATATGATGAGATGTGTATGTTGCACGGTAGGCAGTGTGTGGGTGTGTCCTTGCAATTCAGGAATACTCCTACTTGTTATGGTTCAGACGTTGTGTGTGTGCAGGGTGTGTCACTGTCAAGATTGTGCCTAGTTCAATTGTGCATGTCAGATTTTCTGCAGTTCTTACTCATTGTGCAGTGCTGCCCACCCAAACTGATGTCGTGTGTGTGTTTTGACAGGCATTGCTGTGGCATGCTTTTGCGTGGCTCCTACTTTTGGTTGCTGAGTGTGTGGTCAGACTGTGTAGGAAATTGTAGACATGTGTAGGACTGTGCTTTGTAGTGACCAGGCCGTCAGTGTTGATGTGATGATCTTTCGGGCACCTTCAGAGTCTGACAAGTCCTGCTCCAGGAGCTGTGATATTGCACTGTGGCCACTGTTGCGGCTACTCATTTGCATTGACATCCAATGACAGTGGACTACATGGTCATCTCACGACTGTCGTGTACTTCACACACTCTCATCCTCTCTCATTCGTACTTGTGTTTGTGAAATGATTCAGCGGAGTCACATTTTTGCTTCAAGCCATGTATTTGGACTTACGTCCTCTGTGATGCAGTATAGTGGACACTACTGGCAGCGAAATGCATGTGGAGGATGTACTTAGCATGATTACACATATAAAAGGGGTTAGGGGTAGATGTGATTAGTTGTTGACTGTGGAATGAGGGCTTCAGAGTTACAACTGCCTTGCCCTTGCTATGCTAATGTACATTTGCTAGTTACTGAGGAGCTCTCGACTTTGACACAGACAGTAATCATTTTGCCTACGGGACAGCTTGACATCATAGGTACAGTACATCTCAGTTCCATGGTACAGGTTTACTACAGTAGTTACTGCGACACACGTGCATGAGGGGTGACATCAGAGCATGAGCCTACGTGCATGCAGCAGCGTGTCACTAGTTGTTGCAATGTGGTGGCTACTGAACATGTCACATTCACTGGGGTCATGTTGTTGGGGGATGCATTTGTTGTCCATGCAAAAGTCCTGGCACGGAAGTACAGACAAAGGTGAGGTGACAGTTCTCAC
Organism: Calotriton arnoldi; assembly: GCA_963921515.1. NCBI lineage: Eukaryota > Metazoa > Chordata > Amphibia > Caudata > Salamandridae > Calotriton > Calotriton arnoldi. The sequence goes on along the minus strand of CAWUFW010024480.1, from coordinate 33,284 downwards.
GTGATACAGCTGACAGATTAGTGTGCACTGACCCGTGCATATGTTCATGTGCGCAGGATACATATTATGGCATAGTTGTTCGTGCAGTATTGTCCATGTGGTTACTGTACACAAGTCCCATACCTCTGCCTCCCCCTGTTCATGCAGAGATATTGGATGTGGTGAGGAACAGAGAGAATGTCCCGAAAATGTCCGATGTCATGGCAGTGGAGTTGATAGTGTGGTGTTTGTTGCAGGTTGTATGGTATAGTTGTTGTACAGGTGACTGCCCAGTCCGTGCGTAAGCCAAGCATAGGTACGGTGTTGAACATCATTGTTCAATTGGGGGTATTGCGTCGGGGCCCGACGAATTGACAAGTTGTCAGGTATGCGATACCTTCCAGCAGGGCTTCCATGGCATTGGTGTTATACATGGATGCCATCCAATGAAGCGGATGGTGGCTGTCAATGTGTTCATCGTAAGTTGTCCCTTGTAGGAGCCTGATGGGACATGTTGGATGACATTCGATGAAACTGTGATCCAGAATCCGTTGTGTGGAGGCACACATGTCCCATTGCAGTGTGTGTCCGATTGCAGCCACATACGCCATACCCCCATAGACTGAACAGATCCTGTCGTGTGCGTCCAGGGGGCGAACAGTTGTACCAGGTCCGCCTTTGGACATGCCGGGTTGGAGAGACATAAATCCACAGGACAGTGGAAGGGACACCTCCGACAGTAGAAGACGGGGATGACGCAGCTGAACATTGCAATGCGGTAAGTTACTCGGTAACTTACGTTCAGCATGGCCAGGTTTTCACAGCCCACTATCTGTAGCAGGCTGTCCATGTAGAGCTGCATCTGTCCGGCGTAGTTGGGTAGGTGTGGTTCGACTGCCATTTTGCTACAGGGCGATGTGATGGCGTGCTCCAGCCGGCTGTGGAGTCAGCAGAGTGCACCCTCTGACGATGCTGGGAAATCTGGAATAGTCGTACGGAGGCAGGGTTTGGGTTATAGTAGCTTGTGCGGAGGACACAGGTCCTCATCCCACATGCTTCTATGAATGGTCAAGGTCAGTGGTGTCTGACTCCTTCCAGATTACTTGCATGTGAACCACATGGAGGAGTGGTCTTATTTCTTTTTGTGGTCAGAAATTTCTTTCATGTTGTGCGCTATCTGCACATTGGACGGTTTCCTTGGCATGCCTCTGTTTGGCTTGTTGTTGGGACAATGGCTGTATTCTCCGGCTTGTTTTGTCGATATGTGGTTTCAGAGTGGGAATGGAAGGCCATTCAGTGCTATCTGCTTTCCCGTGTGTGGGCGGCACGCTGCGTTTCCGCTATGTGTTGGGCCTTGTGTGTGTGTGTTGTAATTGGTAACACCTGTTGTCAGGCACCCGGGTTTTTTCATGTTACGTATTGCATGTATTGGTATTGGGTGCAGGATGGTATAAGTATTTTTGTATGGTACTGGCGTGCCTTTTGTGGACGAGGTACATATTCTGCGGCGTGATGTCGCAGCCGCTGTGTGCTTCGCCATGTCATGCACACAAGGGTGTGTCCTATTTTGGCGTGACGTCACTGCCCTGTTCGGTACACTTGTGTGGCGTCATGTTGGCACCTGTGAGTTGCCGGTTGGGGACATGACTGATGACGGAATGCCACGTGACATGTGCGTTCAGGGTGGGGCTGGTGTGTGGTGTGTGTAGTTGTGTGCCTGTGTTATTTGTGTGCGGCCCATGCATGGCGCTGTAGTTGGCCTCTGCGTTGTGCGCATGTGTAGCTGCGTCATCGCCGCTGCGCTGCGTTGCCGTGACGGGGACGTCAGTTCCTGGTCCCGGGTAGTGTGTGCCCGGTTGTTGCAAGTTGTTTCATTTTGCCCGGTGTGACATTTGTGGGTGCAGTGGTGGATGTGTCCTGTCCACACAGGGGTGTCTGGGGGGGCCATGTACAGGTTTTCCGCCCTTGCACTGTGTGCGGTGTTTGCGAGCCCTTGTTGTGTGTCTGCCTACCTGCATCGCCGCGGCGCGTTGACTCCTGGGTGCTGCATCAGGTACAGCATGGGGATGGCCTGGAGTGCAGGATTCATGTCGGAGTGGGCCGCCTTTTTGGTGTCCGTACTCGAGCGGTCGAGTTTCCGCCTTGGTATCTTGTGCGGTGTCTCTTAGCCGGGGGAGCTGTTTGTTTGCGGCATCGTAATTTGTACACCGGGCGGTACGTGATTTCGTCGGACGGTGTGCCTCCATTGGCTGGCGCCGCTACGTGTACGGGCGCACTTTGATGGCGGGCGGCGTCGCGGGCTTCCGGGCGGTGTTTGGCTGATTTTACACATCCTAATTGGGCGGGCGTGTGGGCCGCGGCGGCCGGACGGTAACTGGTGGTTTTTGCCTCCGACAGCACGGCGGTAGTGCTTCCGCCCGACATCCTAATGGGCCCCTAAGTGTGTAGAGTATTTTTAAAATTTAAATTAAAATAGAAATATTTTAAAAAGTCTGTAAAGTTTTTATAGTGGGTTGTTGTGTTTATAGTGAATTAGGGGGGAGTAATTTGAAAATGTTATTTGTAAATTTTTGAAATTTTTTAGATTGTTTGAGAGAATTTTGTAGTGTGATGTTTATTTTATAGGGAATAAGGGTAGTCAGTAGTTTTTAAATGTTGTTTACATTTTGTTTTTAAAGTAGAAATTGAAAATTGAAAATTTTATTTTAAATTTGAAAATGTAAATGTGAAAAAAATTAAATATTGAGGATAGCTTTATTTTTTAGTACATATTCTTATATTTTTTTGTAATTTATTTACGAAAATAAAAAAATTTAGAAAAATAATATACATTTTTAAAATTTTAAATGTATTATAAATATACATTTTATTATTATTTCTATTTTATTGATTATAAATTGGAGTTGTAATAGTTATTTGTTATTTTTTAGTTTTGGAGTTGGGATAGTAATTTATAATGTTTTATTATCCAGCATTTTCCCTGAGTTTATTTTGTTTTGGAGTTGGAATAGTAATTTAATTAGGTTTATTATCCAGTACTTTCACTGAGTTTTGTTGGTTTTGGATTTGGAATAGTAATGTATAATGCTTTATTGTCCAGCATTTTCCCTGAGTTTATTTTGTTTTGGAGTTGGAATAGTAATTTAATTAGGTTTATTATCCAGCACTTTTCCTGAGTTGTGTTGCTTTTGGAGTTGGAATAGTAATTTTTTATGTTTTATTATCCAGCACTTTCCCTGAGTTTAGGTGGTTTTGGAGTTGGAATAGTAATTTAATTAGGTTTATTATCCATCACTTTCCCATGAGTTTTGTTGCTTTTGAAGTTGGAATAGTATTTTTTATGTTTTATTATCCAGCACTTTCCCTGAGTTTATTTTGCTTTGGAGTTGGAATAGTAATTTAATTAGGTTTATTATCCAGCACTTCCCCTGAGTTTATTTTGTTTTGGAGTTGGAATAGTAATTTGTTATGTTTTATTATCCAGCAGTTTCCCTGAGTTTATTTTGTTTTGGAGTTGGAATAGTAATTTTTTATGTTTTATTATCCAGCACTTTCCCTGAGTTTATTTTGTTTTGGAGTTGGAATAGTAATTTAATTCTGTTTATTATCCAGCACTTTCTCTGAGTTTATTTTGTTTTGGAGTTGGAATAGTAATTTTTTATGTTTTATTTTCCAGCAGTTTCCCTGAGTTTATTTTGTTTTGGAGTTGGAATAGTAATTTAGGGGCCCATTAGGATGGCGGGCGGATCGCCCTGCCGGGCCGGCGGTAGCCACCGCTGGCCCGGCGGGGGCAATCCGCCCGCCATCCTTGCCTGATTGACCCCCCGCCATATTAGTATGGCTGGGGGGTCCGCGGCGGACGGAAAGACCGTCGCGGAAAAAGGGCATAATATGGTGGCGGTGTCTGCAAGACACCGCCATCCATATTATGATGCAGGCGGTGAATCGCCTTTCCATGGCGGCGTTGCCGCCATGGAAAGGCATGCGGTTCTTGCTTTTGGGGGCCCGTTGCGGGCCCCCAGGGTGTTGGGGGTGCACATGGGGGTACCTGTGGTACCCCTCATTGCAATGCACTACGTGGCAGGCACCACGTGGTGCCTGCCATGTATTGCATGGCAATGCTGTGCACGGACCGTTTGCATTGCGAGTGGGTCTGCAGCCGGCAGATCCACCCGCAATGTAAAAGGCCCAGGATGCGCCCGCCAGTGTGGCGGGCGCATTCTAATACTCATGGCGGGACCGCCGCCACTTCGGCGGTCGGTCCCTGGCTCCGTTGCGATGGCGGGCGGACTTTGTCCGCCTGCCATCGTAATGGACCCCATAATTAGGTTTATGATCCTGCAATTTCACTGCGTTTTGTTGGTTTTGGAGTTAGGTATAGTAAATTTTAATTGTTTACTAGTTGTTTTATTTTTGTATTTTGTATGTAAATTTTAATAAGAAAAGAGATGTATGTTAGGTATTCTTGTAAACATTTATATTGGTTACACATGGTTTTTTATTTTACAGTTTATTTGTTCTCATTTATATTTGTTATACATTTTTTCTAAAAAATAAAAACATTATTCAGGTCTTTTTATGTTGCTCAAAATTTAGATAAGTATAATATATTTTTATTATCCATTGTTCATGTACAGTTGGAAAATTAACAATATTTTCTAATATACATTTTTCATGTAGAATTGGAAAATGACCAATGTTTTTTAACATATATTTTTAATGTACATTTTGAAAATTATCAATATTTTTAACATACACTTTGATTAAAACATAATTGAAAAATTGTAAATTTTTTTGAAGTATAGTCATATTAAATAAATATATTAATGGTTTATTCATTTTAAACAATTTGAATTTCATTGTTTGTAAATTCTTTTATTTTTTTCCAATTTTTTTTAATACATTTTATATAATTGTATTTTTTAATACAATTATATAATGTGTATTTTACATATTTTAAGTATATTCTATTATTTAGTATATTGAATATTATTTTTATTCAAATAATATTTAATATATTGAATAATTTACAAATATATATTTTCACATATATTTATCATTATACATTTTAATATTTTGGTTAATTTACAGCACATGAAATAAACATACATTTTAATATATATTTGGTATAATATTTGCTTTTTGATAATATAGGGGCTCATTACGATGGCGGGCGTAAAACCACCCCGACCGCCATGGTAGCGGAAATCAACCGCCCACTGGTACCGCGGCAAAAACGGCGGTCCGATTAGGATCAACCGCCCAAAAATCCCGGCCGCAGCAGAACGACGCTACGACAGACCGCCGGTAGCGGGCGGAGCTGGTGAAAATCCGTCCGCGGTGGTCGGATTTGCGGCGGAAACACACTAAACCGCCGCGAGGCCAGTGGAGTGACTGCACGTAAAATTAGGATTGCCCCGATGTGACAGCGGGACATTCCGCTGTTTCTGACCGCCGCGATCGCAAACAGTGATGAATGGAAGAGCCGGCGGAAGGGCTGTTGCATAGCCACCGCTGCGAACGCTCTGTGACAAATATGGCGGTCGACAAAAAAAACACACAACAAGGCCAACAAGTGCACACATCAAACTAGCCCTGCCCCCAAAAACACCTAACACACCCCAATGACACACCCCCATGGCAACTTCAAAAATACAAATCCCAGGACAACCCACACAACACACCTGACAGCAATACCCCATTTTGACACACCCACATAGCTGTGCTTTACAGAACAAGGGTCCCACACATATTGGAATGCAGAAATACAATTTCACAATTTAATAATAAAAATTGGAATTAACAAATGTTTTAATATAAAGATAGGTATTTAATACGAAAGTCCATGAAACAAGGGAATAATAACACGTGAAAAATAAGGGTGAGCAACCGTGGCAAGGCAGAGGGAAATCAGCCGATTTCCTTACCCCAGGCAAGTGACTTAAAAAGTGACTTTTCAGTATGCGTGAATATAAATAGACAAAAGTCACAGTTGAGGTTACATCTCATACTCCACAGAGAATATAAATAGCGGTATAGAGTTGAGAATGTATGTGTCGACGACGTTTCAATCCCGCAGAAAGTATCGGGATCTCATCAGGACTAATAGATAGAGCAGGTGCCTGAGAAGTTGCCTGGATAAGTAAGAGGGAGGGGAAGAGGAAGGAAAGGAAAAGAAGCAATTAAAATTAAAATAAAAACATGGAAAAGGGATGGAGACGTAGTTTTCTAAAGAAACGTAACAATTCAATCTGGAGTTGGAGGAGGTCAGGTTTCACGATGGGGACAAATGAGAGACCTTTGCTAAGTAAATCAATTTCTACCTCAGACAGTTGGTAATTGGAGAGGTTGAAAATGGGAATAGAGTCACAGTCAGTCATGGTTGTAGGGTTGATGTCAGGTAAGGAGTTAGAGTTACCCACCGCCAGCACCTCGTCTTGGCCCCCTACATCGCGGCTCTCACACCTGCCGCACAACTGGTTAGTCCTTCACCCTCTGATCTACCCTTTACACTCTCCCTCTCCCACTTTCCTCCCTGCCGCACGGTTCCTCAATTTTTGGTCTACCCTTTATATTCTCCCTTTTCCACTCCTCCTCACCTATCCTTTCATCCTGATATCAATAACACTCCCTTCCTCTGCCCTCCCCTCTTTCTATCTTCCCTTCACCCTCACACCTTCACTTATCCATCTTACTGTCAATCCTTCTTATTTTTCCCCACCTCTCATTATCTCTTTCATTGGAGTTCATTTACCCTTTTCATTTACCCTTTTCTTCCCTTCCCTCCCATTTCCCTTTTCCATGGTTTTATTTTAATTTTAATTGCTTCTTTTCCTTTCCTTCCTCTTCCCCTCCCTCTTACTTATCCAGGCAACTTCTCAGGCACCTGCTCTATCTATTAGTCCTGATGAGATCCCGATACTTTCTGCGGGATTGAAACGTCGTCGACACATACATTCTCAACTCTATACCGCTATTTATATTCTCTGTGGAGTATGAGATGTAACCTCAACTGTGACTTTTGTCTATTTATATTCACGCATACTGAAAAGTCACTTTTTAAGTCACTTGCCTGGGGTAAGGAAATCGGCTGATTTCCCTCTGCCTTGCCACGGTTGCTCACCCTTATTTTTCACGTGTTATTATTCCCTTGTTTCATGGACTTTCGTATTAAATACCTATCTTTATATTAAAACATTTGTTAATTCCAATTTTTATTATTAAATTGTGAAATTGTATTTCTGCATTCCAATATGTGTGGGACCCTTGTTCTGTAAAGCACAACTCTACCCTTGGTCACCGCTGACTTCCAGGGTTTCCTTGTTCTTTTGCTACACCCACATAGCTGAGCATAAAACCAGCCCCTTCCCTGACCAAAATCCTTTGCACCACTCCAGCCCTGAAGGAACCAAACCCTGCAGCACATTGGATAGGCAAAACACCACACATCTCACCAGCACAACAACACACATACACCCCCCCACACCACCCCCACCCCCCTCACAACTGTACCTCAAAACATCTGCACAGCACACACCATGGCACAAAAAAAATGCCCAATTTCACAGAGAGTGAGTTGTCAGTCATGGTAGATGAGATAATCAGAGTAGAACCACAATTGTTTGGTACCCTGGTCCAACAGACACCATTATCCACAAGAGCACAAATGTGGGAAAGGATAGTCAACAAGGTCAATGCAGTAGGGACCACCCCGTGCTCCAAGCAGGAAATCATTAAGCAGTGGCATGACCTGAAGAGGGTGGTGAAACAGAAGAAGAACAAGAACCGTCAGCTGGCTCAGACGACTGGCGGTGGCCCTCCCATTCCACCAAGAACATTCACTGCATGGGAGGAGAAGGTGCTTGCCATACTACATCCAGAGAGTCTCACAGGAATAGCCGGTGGAGTGCAGGCTGGTAAGGACAAACAAATGTATACCATTACACTGCTATGTACTGTCTTGCACAACCACAAAGCTAAACCTCCTAGGCCCAAGTCCATTCATCTGCACCACAATACCCAACACAGGTCTCACAGATGTAACATCCACTCCATCTAAATCACCAGAAAGGTAGCCTGCAACATTCCCAGGGTGGCATGTGTACAGGCAGTCAGCACTACAACTCCCACCAGGCCCCCTTGTTCCACAGCTCAGCAAGATGGAGCAACCCCCCCACCCAGAAGCATGTGTCAGCCATTGCATCGTTCACCTTCATCTAACAGGTAGGTAGCCATCTTCACAGGGAGGGCTGTTTGGGGGTGGGAGGCCTGCACTACAACTCCCACCAGGCACCCCTGTCCCACCCCTGAGCAGGATGGAGCACTCCCCTCACACCCAGAAGCATGTGGCAGCCATTGCAATGTTCACCTCCATCTAACAGGTAGGTAGCCGCCTTCACTGGGAGGGCAGTTTGGGTGTGGGAGGCCTGCCCCACAACTCCCACCAGGCCCCCTTGTTCCACAGCTCAACAAGATGGAGCACTCCCCCCCACCCAGAAGCATGTGTCAGCCATTGCATTGTTCACCTTCATCTAACAGGTAGGTAGCCATCTTCCCAGGCAGGGCTGTTTGGGGGTGGGAGGCCTGCACTACAACTCCCACCAGGCACCCTTGTCCCATCCCTGAGCAGGATAGAGCACTCCCCCATACTCAGAAGCATGTGGCAGCCATTGCAATGTTCACCTCCATCTAACAGGTAGGTAGCCATTTTCACAGGGAGGGCAGTCTGGGTGTTGGAGGCCTGTCCCACAACTCCCACCAGGCCCCCTTGTTCCACAGCTCAGCAAGATAGAGCACTCCCCCCCACCCAGAAGCATGTGTGAGCCATTGCATTGTTCACCTTCATCTAACAGGTAGGTAGCCATCTTCATAGAAAGGGCTGTTTGGGGGTGGGAGGCCTGCACTACAACTCCCACCAGGCACCCCTGTCCCACCCCTGAGCAGGATGGAGCACTCCCCCCACACCCAGAAGCATGTGGCAGCCATTGCAATGTTCACCTCCATCTAACAGGTAGGTAGCCATCTTCACAGGGAGGGCAGTTTGGGTGTGGGAGGCATGCCCCACAACTCCCACAAGGCCCCCATGTTCCACAGCTCAGCAAGATGGAGCGCTCCCCCCCACCCAGAAGCATGTGTCATCCATTGCATTGTTCACCTTCATCTAACAGGTAGGTAGCCATCTTAACAGTGAGGTCAGTTTGGGGATGGGAGGTCTGTACTACAACTCCCACCAGGCACCCCTGTCCCACCCCTGAGCAGGATGGAACACTCCCCTCACACCCAGAAGCATGTGGCAGCCATTGCAATGTTCACCTCCATCTAACAGGTAGGTAGCCATCTTCACAGGGAGGGCAGTTTGGGTGTTGGAGGCCTGCCCCACAACTCCCACCAGGCCCCCTTGTTCTACAGCTCAGCAAGATGGACACCCCCCCACCCAGAAGCATGTGTCAGCCATTGCATTGTTCACCTTCATCTAACAGGTAGGTAGCCATCTTCACAGGGAGGGCAGTTTGGGGGTGGGAGGCCTGCACCACAACTCCCACCAGGCCCCCTGTCCCACCCCTGAGCAGGAAGGAGCACTTAAACACACACCCAGAGAGATGTCTCAGAAAGTCCACCCCAATGTGACAACAGAACAGGTAAGTAGACAGTGCATGCACCCCACCATTCCTCTCAAAAAGCATAGAGCCATATGACAACACTAGCCCTCACATCCCACCAAAATTGACACAGATACAATATCAAATTACAGTGTGCAGACAGCTAAGCCTATGTAACTGTCACAGAAACAAAAGTGTGACTCACCAAATCCCATGTTGAAGTAAATCAGGGCACACACATGCACAGCACTGAATGATATCTGTAAGTTCCATGGGGGCTGAGCTTGAAGGACCATATGAAAACAAAGCAAGCATGGTCTGTAGAACAAATAAATCAAAGCACAGGACATGACAAAGGTATGCATGAGATGACAATGGCTAGTTCATACGCAGATGTAACACCTGCCAGGCAGAGTAATCAGCAAAGATGCTTCACATCTAGTCGTATTGCCGCCAGTTGTCAGATGACAACATGTCCTCGTAATCACAAAATCTGTACGTGGGGCATGGTATCCATTGACATGTCACACCATGGAAAATTGAAGTATATACCTCCACATCATGTCATGATGCACATTACTGTGCAGACATACAATGTGAGAACTAGTAAACTGTGTGTTGCATAACCTGTAAATAAGATACATCGAACACCAAGCTTGAGTGGTGCACGTCAATGACCATTTCCCCCCTCTGTCCCACAGGTGACCAACAACTGACTGCAGAGGATGACAACACCAACCTGCAGAGCCAGTCTCCACCCCGGAACATGGACTCCCTGATGATGACTCCCTGGATTCCGAGGATGCGGAGCTTGAAGCCGGCCCATCTGGCATGCCAGGGCGCAACAGGTCCCAGGACCCCACTGTCCCCCCCACCACAACATCAGCAACAACAACTACGCTGACCCCTGCTGGAACGACCTGTGCGGCCTCCACCACCACCACCACGACCACCAGTACTGCCTGCAACACTCTCCCTGCCCCAGAGGATGACCACCCCACCCCACCAACTGAGGAGGGCAGGGAGAGTAGGCGGGTGCGTACAGTGGCGAGGCAACAGGTCCGTGACAGCAGGGCAGGTGGGAGGGCAAGGGGGAGTCTAAGCCAACCGGACACTGGGACCGAAGCCCTGGACAACATCACCAGAGTCCTTGGGGCCTATGAACGGGCCCAGCTACAAACGGGCCAGGCTCTGGAAGATTTCCGTGAGCTCCGCCTGCTGCTGAGGTCCATAGATACCCGCATGGGCCAAATCGTGGACTTCTTGGGCCAGCTAGTGGCGGTTCTGAGGGACAGTCCTGCGGCACAAACTACACCTCCACCTCTCTCCGGTGGCCCGCAGGATGACAGTTCCACATCCTCCCCTGCGGCCTGGGGAGGGGGTACTCCTCAGACCCCACTAGCCCTGCAGCAGAGGCCATCCCTGCCAAATGACCAAGGGGCCGTCCAAAGAAATCCAAGGGAGGATCCTGTGGCAAAGCACCTGCCAAACACCAGTCAAGGAGCCAGCCATGATGGCACCCCTCTTTACCTTGCCATTGACTTTGTTGACTGTCCTTCCCCACACTGCCATGTTAATGGCATCCCTCTGTTGGACTGGGTCACCACATCAATGTGGTGACTACTCGATTGTCTCATCTTACATCACTGACAACTCATTGCTTCACCATTCACCTTTTGGTAAATATGCACTCCACTGTCACATGTACCCATTGTAAATAATCACTCCTTACACACCTATGTCGTTGTGGCTGCTCCTTGTTTTAATCACAGGATGTGCAATGTTCACCATGAGTACAATGTACCAGGAGCACGGATTGTTTGTAGGCAAGGAGAGGCTGATGGGATCTAGGAAAACACAACTTAACAATATTCACTAGTCAGGCGGTGGCATCACAGCCATCACACAACACTTGTCATCAAGGTACTCCAATCTATACACATTACAATGAGCAACAGTACCGACTTAGACATCCTGGAACTGTGCCAAACTACCCTGTCCCAGAAACATTGGCAGCCAGCACTGAGTCAACAGGCTGCAGTCACAAAGCTCACATAGACCTTTTCACCAACAACGACATCAGCAGACAATGGCCCCGTTGTACATTGTCACTCACCTTCAAGGAATTAGCGGTTGATGAGCTGTTGACGCAGGCCAACACCTTCCTCCTCTCCACTATCCTCGTCACTGGACATGGGTTGGTTTGCAGGCGGGGGCCTCGGCTGCTCATCAGCGTCCAGGAGCAGGGGGATCTCCTTGCGCAAGGCCAGGTTGTGGAGCATGCTACTACAATCTGACACACCTTTTTGGGTGAGTACATCAGTGCACCTCCGGTCTTGTCCAGGCAGTGAAACCGTGACTTCAGGAGACCAAAAGTACGCTCCACCACACTACGTGTCCTCCCATGGGCAACATTGTAGCGAACTTCACTTGGGGTCCTGGGATTCCGCAGTGGGCTCAGCAACTAAGGACGGTTGGGATATGCAGAAATACCTAGGTGGGAGATACACAGACCAACTTTGTAATATAACTGTGGCAGAGGACAGCATGTCACACATACAGCACGCTACTTGACTCTGCGTACTCATCCACAATCCATGCACGCTCCAGAAGCAGACTATCCATCAGCTGTGGCATAATGCTGTTGCGCATGATGTACGAGTCATGGGCCGAGCCGGGAAATTTGGCACAGACGTGTGAGATGATCATATCGGCCTGGCACACCACTTGCACATTGATGAAATTGAAATGTTTTCTATTCCTGTAGATGTGCTCCCATGCCTGTGGTGGGACCAGGCCAACATGTGTGCAGTCAATGGCACCAACAACATTAGGGATGTGGCCAAGGGCATAAAAATCAGCCTTCACATCCGCCAATTCATGCCTCCTGGGGAAATGGATGTATCTGTCCTTGTAGGTCATCATAGCGGACAGGACATCACGTAGCACCATGCTGAACATAGGTTGCGACATCCCACCAGCGCTGGACCCCGTGTACTGGAATGATCTAGTAGCAAAAAAATGCAGGGCCGCCATCAACGTAGACGTTGGTGTGAATGCAGTCGGATATGTTCTGCGAGGCCGCAGGTGGGGCTCCAACATAGCACATAGGTCTTGTAGGGTGGGTCGATCCAGACGGAATTTCCGTATGACCTGATCCTCCATGTCTGCCAGCACTGTGAAGGGACGATGCACATTTGATCTCCTTCTAGGTGAGATGAAAGGGGACACTGTCAATGCAATACACCATGAGATGTGTCCGACATCTTACATTTTGACTGACACAACGCCAACAATGACTGTCATCACAGTTCAGATTACAGCCCAACTTACATGTAGGGACACCTTCAGCTACACTAGTCGTACACTTGTCCACTTTTCACACAGCGAGTACCTCCAAAACAATATCTGACTATGTGAATGCCCAAAGGTATGTGGCCACATCTTGCATGAGCAGCCCTGAGAGTAGTTCATACAGCATATGTGTGAAACAGCAACACTACTGTCTCCTACCTAGCTGCTGTACCTTGCACACCTACTTGCGTAAGTCGAACAGGGCACACATCAACAACACAATGAGCACAGTCTGTGCGTAAACAACAAGTATGTGCATGAGCCAAGCAAAGTAGACAGTGAAATATGCACATTCTGTAGTCAGACATTCATCACTGTGAGTTGCTCAGCCCTATCACACATTGACATGTGTACCCATTGGGGAGTCCATCACAACACTGTTCTGTGTACATGCCCAGCAATATCACAAGTGACATGTGAGGGAGTAAATGACAATGTTTTTAATAATATACACCAACATGGCATGTGTAGTCAGCAGTGGGGTAAATGTTACATTGGCATTGTGTGCACAATCTTGTGTCATGATTCATGTGTCTACTGTGCACTGTTGCGAACTGGCCATTGGCCATTCACATAGCATGATGTGTCCATAGGTGCAGTCAAGGTGCCCCGCCACACAAATCATGGTCACTGGCTCCAATGTATAGCAGCCATATCAAGGTAGCGACCGCCTGGCCCCTGCGGTGTGTCACCGCCAATGCCCAAGCCCTTACAGCCAATGGGAACTGCAATTGCGGTAGCCTAATGCAATTTGGAAAATCGCAGTAGGTTGCTCCGCCACCGCGGGGCCGGTCATTGGATGCAATTGAAAGATGCACGACCGCGTGACCGACCGCCTGGCCCCTGCAGTGTGTCACTGCCAATGCCCAAGCCCTTACAGCCAATGGGAATCGCAATCGTGGTAGCCTAATGCAATTTTGAAAATCGCGGTAGGCGTGCTCCGCCACCGCGGGGCCGGTCATTGGATGCAATTGAAAGATGCACAACCGCTGTAGCGACCCCTGGCCCCTGTGGTGTGTCACTGCCAATGCCACAGTCACACTCGCGGAAGTGATACATATATGTTAATGGTCAAATGGCGGTTAGCATGCTCCGCCACCCCAATCACGGTCACTGGCTCAAATGTAAAGCAGCCATATCGCGGTGGCAACCGCCTGGCACCTGCGGTGTGTCACTGCCAATGCCAAAGCCACACTCGCGGTAGTGATACATAGATATTAATGGTCAAGTGGGGGTTGGCATGCTCCGCCCCCCCAATCACGGTCACTGGCTCCAATGTATAGCAGCCATATCGCGGTGGCGACCGCCTAGCCCCTGCGGTGTGTCACCACCAATGCAAAGCCCTTACAGCCAATGGGAACCGCAATCGCGGTAGCCTAATGCAATTTTGAAAACCGCGGTAGGCGTGCTCCGCTACCGCGGGGCTGGTGATTGGATGCAATTGAAAGATGCACGACCGTGGTAGCGACCGCCTGGCCCCTGCGGTGTGTCACCGCCAATGCCAAAGCCCTTACAGCCAATGGGAACCGCAATCGCGGTACCCTAATGCAATTTTGAAAACCGCGGTAGGCATGCTCCGCTACCGCGGGGAAGGTCATTGGATGCAATTGAAAGATGCACGACCACGGTAGCGACCACCTGGCCCCTGCGGTGTGTCACCGCCAATGCCAAAGCCCTTACAGCCAATGGGAACCCCAATCGCGGTAGCCTAATGCAATTTTGAAAACCGCAGTAGGCGTGCTCCGCTACCGCGGGGCCGATCATTGGATGCAATTGAAAGATGCACGACCGCGGTAGTGACCGCCTGGCCCCTGCGGTGTGTCACCGCCAATGCCAAAGCCCTTACAGCCAATGGGAACCGCAATCACGGTAGCCTAGTGCAATTTTGAAAACCGCGGTAGGCATGCTCCGCTACCGCGGGGCCGGTCCTTGGATGCAATTGAAAGATGCACGACCGCAGTAGCGGCTGCCTGGCCCCTGGGGTGTGTCACCGCCAATGCCCAGGCCCTTACAAGCAATGGGAACCACAATTGCGGTAGCCTAATGCACTTTTGAAAATCACGGTAGGCGTGCTCCGCCACAGCAGAGTTGGTCATTGGATGCATTTGAAAAAAGCGGACCTGGAACACCAATTGCAGCAGCTTAGAACCACTGAAACTACCCCAGGGAGCTATATATGTGTGGGAGAGAGCCTCACATTTCCACTGCTTCCAGACACTGCTGCCTGACACCCCTCACCACCAACTGCTGCTGCTCCTGTCTCCAGACACTGCTGCCTGACACTCCTCACCACCAACTGCTGCTGCTCCTGTCTCCAGACACTGCTGCCTGACACCCCTCACCACCAACTGCTGCTGCTCCTGTCTCCTGGACCCAGTGATGGCGAGGAGTGAGAAGATCAGGGCCCGTCCCTTCACCACCGAGGAGCTGGAGGTCCTGGTGGACAAGGTGGTCACACAGTATGGGAGGCTATATGGTGCTCCAGATGTCATGGTAAGTGTTTCAGAGTGGAAGTAGGGGAGTGCAGGGAGTGCACACATGAAGTTGATCTGCTGCAGTACGTGCCTGAGAGTGTGGGGTTGTGTCATACACTGCCTAGCAGGCTGACTCCAGGGGAAAGAGGTGTGTAGCCTATCTTCCACGTTTCCCTGGCTGCATCAGAATGGGAGGGACATGCATTGTGTTTTCTGCCATACAGTGACACAGCAAGTTGGTTAAGCGAGAGTCAGGACATAAATTGCCTGTGTGAATGGATGTGTGGGTCCATGATGTTCTTCACAGGCTCATCTGTGACATTACCAAGGGTATACGTCCAGAGTGTACTGATGGAAGTGTGTCCGACTCAAAATTGCCACCATGTATAGGTCAGCACTATGCACAGGACTTAAATGCCAGTGGGTGACACTCTTGGTGGTAGTTCACCTATGACACAGCAGATTGTTGTACTTTTGTACAGAGCCCCTTCCATTTTCATCAGCATGTGTACTGACTCGCATGTGTAGGCACTGTTTACGCTCTCATTTTGTCCCTGCATGTGACATTTCTGATGCCCCACGTTGGACCTCAGTGTGAGCCCACCTGTCCTGCACAGTCACTGCCCAATCTGACAAGGACACATCACTGAATGTACAGAGTGAAACATATGGGTTGTCTGCTAGACTATCCATCAATAAGCTATCTCAGCCCTGTAGATTGCACACAACAGACCTTGGGAGAAGGGTGTGAGATTGTAAGATCATGTCCCTAAATGTGACCTCCATGACACAGTGAGCCATACACAGGGCAAGGACATTGAGGGATGAGCAGTGTTGGACACAGTGAGTCTGCCCCAAAACATATTTTCCAATGTAATGTATGTCTTGCTCACCCACAAACTGGATAGCAGATGTGGGCCCCCTACACATAGCTTTCTGTGCTGGCATCCTGCATGTGTATGAGATGGGCAGGTACTGTGTCCACCCTCATACCTGCATGCATTTTTGTATGTTTCCCCCATCCATTTACTATGTGAGATGCTGTATTGTCTCTGCTAGACATATTTGTGAAGTAGTGCTGAGTTGGTATCATGCTCCTGTACTGAGAGATAGTGGTACATAACCCAGTGTCACTGAAATTTCCCCCTCTTGTCTCCCATGCCTGCAGCTCAAAGTCCACCAGCTTAAGGCCGTGTGGAGGGCCATTGCACGCAAGGTGCGGGCTCTGGGTGTCTCCAACCGACGGCGCACACACTGTCACAAGAGGTGGGATGACATCTGCCGGCTGAGCAAAAACGTGGCAGAGATGACGCTGGGACCGCTCCCTTGAACTGGAAGGTTGGCGCGCAGGAGCATGACACCACTAATGGCCCGCATCTTAGCTGTGACACATGTGCTGGATGCACGTTTGAGGGAGCATCAGCAGCAAGCTGTGGGTGAGTATTCTGGGAAGGGTGACTTTGGTTGTGAGTGACTGCATGTGTTCCAAGCCTGAGCCAGTGCTGAGCTCTGTGATGTTGCTAGTGTGATGCAATGGCTTGTAAGAGGCCTCTGTGTTGGGTGCAGCTGTCATGCATTTTCCCTACCTGTACTTTCTCATGTCATTGAAGTAATGTCCCTTGACATTGCATTCTGAGTTGTGGCCTTCTGGCATCATCTGCATTGGGGAAGTCAGGGACATCCCATGGAAGGGAACGTAGTGTGCCTCATCTGAGTGTGCTTACATTAATGTGTGCATTGCCTGCCGTCAGAATTGTGAGGACTACACATCTGACACCAATGTGCAACTGTAGTTGTGCCCCAAAGTACGACATGGTGGATGGCATGACCTCATGGCCATTGTGGACTGATATTTAGAAGTCGGTATCTGTGTTGTCCCCTTCTGCTGCCTCCAGATGTGACTGTGGCAACATGTTGGGAGGTA
The DNA here is from genome assembly GCA_963921515.1 of Calotriton arnoldi. NCBI lineage: Eukaryota > Metazoa > Chordata > Amphibia > Caudata > Salamandridae > Calotriton > Calotriton arnoldi. The sequence goes on along the minus strand of CAWUFW010024480.1, from coordinate 15,954 downwards.
CATCTTTTCCCCCCTCAGGGCCCTAGGTATGCTCAAAGGGATCTGTATGTCTGGTTACACAGAGCCACGGGCAGTCTATTTGGCTGTGTGGTCATCACATGGGTCACTTATGCCAAGTTTGCATGATAACACGCAAAATTCGAGTTAGGAATTGAGGTTGCACAATGTTACTGCACAGGGTGTTGTGCAACATGGGGATATCATCATCTTGTTTAGTGCTTTGCTTGCATCTGATGTATGTGTTAATGCCACTGAACTGACCCTACGTCTCTGTCTCTTGCAGCATCTACCGTGGGCACAGAAGGACAGGGGACGGACACCAGTGGTGAGGCATCAAGGACGACTGCTACAGACGAGCACACTGACACTGATGTGACCAGCGCCTCGGAGGGGGACAGAAGTCTGCTTGAGGAATCACAGCCAGAGACACCAACCTCAATGTCATCTGACGCCAGCGGTGACACATCTATGTTGGCGGGCACAGGGAGCGGGAACTCTGCCTCCTCTTCCACCACACATCCTCCAGTGCCCATCCTCCCAACTACTTCCACTAGTGCTGCACGTGCTCGCACCAGTAAGAAGGGAAGAGTGTCCTTCACCCCAGGCACCGCTGCCCCTGCCCCTGTCTCCCCTGCTGCCCTCAGTGTTGAGGCTGTGGACCTTTTGCGCCAGCTGTGTGTGGGTCAGACAACTCTCCTCAATGCCTTCCTAGACCATGACAAAAAGTTGGCACAGGTAGTTGCCTTCATGGAGGGCATTCATTCAGACTTGGGTGGGCTACACCGGACTGCCGAGTCTTTGTCCTCCACAGTGACGGCAGCCATTCAGCTGTCACAGGCTCAGAGTCCAGATCCAGACCCTTTGGCCACCCCCTGCCAGTGGCTACATCTGAAGATAGTGACCTCAGGCTCAAGATACAGCACACGCAGCACACAACAACAGCAGCCCAAGCGGGCCAGAGCGCAGACACCATCCCCCCTAAATCCAAAGCCACCCCAGAGCTCAAAGGCAAAAGCCATTCAGGTGACACTCAGGGGCATAAAGCCACAGGCCTCAGGCTCACATGCCTCAGAGGCATCCCCAGCCAAAGACTCTCCTCTCCCAAAAGTGTCTCGCAAAGAAAAGCAGTGAGTTCCCGTTCCTGCTGTGAAGCTGGTGCCTGCTAAGGGTCAACAGAAAAAGCCCGCTAAGGCAGATTCACCCACAACCTCTACTTCCATCCAGACCCCTGTGAAGCAGGGAAAGGAGGTCAGTGTAGGGGGTCCATCTGGTAAACAGGTGGTGGAGGGGAAAAGGCAAGGCCAGGCCAAGCGTACCTCCGGATCCAGCAGGTCCCCAGAGGGAGGCCCACCGGCTGCACCTTATGCAGCTTTGGTGGAGAGTGTGCCTGTTGTGCCCACCCCACTTACCACTCCGCCCAAGACAATAATTCCCTATCGAGTACCCAAGAAGTGGAAAGGCACCCCTCCACATTCTCCCTCCCACACTGTGTCTCACGGCAGCATTACTCCACCTCCATGTGCCACCACACCACCCAGTCCAGCAAGCCCTCCGGCACCCAAAGCCACTGATGCCTCTACCTCAGCTGGTCCTCTCTCTCCCAGGTCCAGTCATCCAACTGGCCCCGACACTCAGCCAGCTCCCAGTCAGACTGACAGCCAAGTCTGAGCCAAAGTCCCCCTCACACACCTGTCTCTCCCACAGGGGTGGCTGGACTGCCCATTGTTGTCCCCCTAACTGTGTTGCTGACAATGACAGTGTACAGTCTCACCCATTCCCTGTGCAGGTTCTCATGCACATATGTGCCTACTTTTCACTTTGTACTGGCCACTGGCCTTGCTGTTTATTACTGAGTTTGCCCATTCCCTGTGCAGGATCTCATGTACCTACTCTGCACTTTGGACCTGCCACTGGCCTTGCTGTTCATTACTGTGTTTGCCCATTCCCTGTGCAGGATCTCATGTACCTACTGTGCGCTTTGGACCGGCCACTGGCCTTGCTGTTCATTACTGTGTTTGCCCATTCCCTGTGCAGGATCTCATGTGCCTACTCTGCACTTTGGACCGGCCACTGGCATTGCTGTTCATTACTGTGTTTGCCCATTCCCTGTGCAGATTCTCATGTACCTACTCTGCATTTTGGACTGGCCACTGGCCTTGCTGTTCATTACTGTGTTTGCCCATTCCTTGTGCAGGATCTCATGTGCCTACTCTGCACTTTGGACTGGCCACTGGACCTGCTGTTCATTACTGTGTTTGCCCATTCCCTGTGCAGATTCCCATGTACCTACTCTGCATTTTGGACTGGCCACTGGCCTTGCTGTTCATTACTGTGTTTGCCCATTCCCTGTGCAGGATCTCATGTGCCTACTCTGCACTTTGGACTGGCCACTGGCCTTGCTGTTCTGTACAGGATGTGATGTGCCTACTCTGCACTTTGGACTGGCCACCGGCCTTGCTGTTCATTACTGTGTTTGCCCATTCCCTGTGCAGGATCTCTTGTACCTACTCTGCACTTTGGACTGGCCACTGGCCTTGCTGTTTATTACTGAGTTTGCCCATTCCCTGTGCAGGATCTCATGTGCCTACTCTGCACTTTGGACTGGCCACTGGCCTTGCTGTTTATTACTGAGTTTGCCCATTCCCTGTGCAGGTTCTCATGTACCTACTTTGCACTTTGTACTGGCCACTGGTCTTGCTCTTGTCTACTTTTGATGCCTATCTGTGTAATATGTGAATAAAGAGAGTTACTCCAGTTGTCTGCTTTGTGAGTGTCCTTGCTAAATAAAGGGTTTTATGTGTGGCTATGCTTTGATGTGACACATGCTCTGTATGCCACTTTAACATTCCCAATGGCTGATTTCACTTTTTCAGGGTTTTGCAGAGGTGACAGGCACTTCAGTTCTTCTTGACTCTGAGGCTTGGGGGTGCAATGATGGTTGTTTATGATGAACTACTGTTGTCATAATCAATCTATGGTGATGTTAGCTAAATTGTACACATGTCATGTTTGGATGCACTGCCAGCACAGAGTGGGATTCTATCCACAGGATTGCAGGCAGGCTGGCCAGGGTCCATCATGTCTGTGTGATCTTTCTTGATGTGTGAACAGCAGTGTTGGTGTATGGTCATCTTGTGATGGCCAGTCATCCTAGTCACATGTGTAAATTACAATGTGTGCACTTGGGTGGTCATGAAGTGTGCATTGTGAAGGGGTGACTTTGTCAGTAGTGTTGATGTGTGTGTGCCCCTGTGATGGCAACTGCACACCTGTGTCAACCTGGATTTGAGTGCCTGTTGGTCGGATTGGTCAGCCCTGTGCTTGTGATTGTGTGCACATGTGGGAGTTGTAGGTTGTGCACTGTGCAGTGTGTTGGTGTGTCCTTGCACTTCTGGGGGACACCTACTTGTTGTTGTTGCCAATTGTGAGTATGCAGAGTGTGTGACTGGCAAGTCAGTGTTGTGTTTTGTTGATCAGCCATGTGTCTTGATACTGTTTGTGCTCACTGTGCAGACCTGCTTTGCCACACTGACATTTTGGGTGTGTTTTCTCATGCATTGGTGTCACTTGAGCAATTTATTGCTGCAGTATGGCATGTGGGATGTGGAGTTTTACCATCCCGTATGTGTGCTTATGTTAACTACCCATTGTGAGTGAGCACTCCATCTATTTGTGTATGGTGCACTCCTGCCATGTCCACTACTGACGTACACACCACTTCAATCTCATGTCAGCTATCCCCTTGGATTGCCAGTGTGTGTCCCTCCCCACCACTTCATTTGTTACACCATGCTTTGTGGTGCTGATCTGTGCACAGGACCAATGTGCCACTCAGGACAGTTTCCCAATTGGTTATGTGTGATTTTGTTGTACTGGTTTGCAGTCATGGTTGATCATGTGCATTGCAACTGTTTGTGCTGCACAGTCCTCTGGTCATGTTGTTTGCACCTGGGTGTCCCAGACTTGTGCATCTGTGGGTGATGGGTAAGCTGTATGTGTGTTTGCTGTGGTACTGCTACCCTTCCTGTGTGAGGTTGTCTGTGTGCTGTAGTGATTTGTGTTGTGGGGGTTCATGTTGTGGCACTCAGATATGTGTGCTACTGGTTTGGTTGGTGTGCACACACTGCTTGTTGTGCATGCAGTGCTGTGAGTCTATGTTGCCTTGTAATTGCCTGGTGTGCAGCCCCTGATGTGCAGCTGTGTTTGCAATGTGAGGGATTGGCATTTGCATCTGTTGTGTGTTTGCTGTGGATGTGTGCAGTGTTTGGCCTGTGTTGTCTCTTTCAGCTGACAGATGCTCTGTGTGTGATGTTCTCTTTGCATGTCATTGTGTGTGAGTTGTTTGTGCATTGTGATACATTCAGATGTGTGTTGCAAGTGTAGTGTGCATTACTTGTGTGTCTGTCACATGCACGTAGGAGTATTCTTGTTCCTGAGCTTGTTTTGAGTGCACCTTGGTGGTTTCTCCTCTCATATTTGACCTGTCACTTGTCAGTATTGTGCATGTGCATGCGTGTGGTACACTATTACACCATGTTGACTTGATGGGTGGTGTGGTATGTCTGTCTGTGTTTTCTTATTGGACCATTGCTCCCAGTTTGTGTCCATGATTGTTTTGGGATGATGCACTTCTTGTCTGTGTTGGGGTATGGTGTCTGTGCATTGGTCCTGAGTGATGGTGTTGTGTACTCCTGTTCTGTCTGTGATCCCATTGCCTTTCCACTGTTTGTCTGCACATGTCTTGGCTTGTTGTACGTCTGTGTCTGTTGTTTGTGAAGTTTGAGTTTGGCTATTGTCTTTGTGCCTGCATTGCTTCAGGCATCCCTGAGTGTTTGTGATGTTTGTGGATGCACCCCAGGGAGTGTGATTCTTTGTCAGTGTATTCACAGGACATTATTTGCACCATTCTGTGTGTTTGACACTAGTGTTGGGTGGTGCAGGTGTGAGGTGGGTGGAGGAAGGGTATGTGTGAAGGGTCAAAGTTGTGGTTGACAGTCATGGAGTGTGCCACTGGGCCCTGTGTGTTGTGCTGATGACATACACATGTCAAGTAAGTAGGTACAGATGTGTGGCTGATCACTATTTGACTTCAGACACTTCCTATCATCCCTGTGCCTATGCATGGCTTGCATTGCTGTCTCCCTGAGTTGTTGCACAGAGATCACTGTGGTTTGATTTCACTCACTGTGCCAGACATGTGTTATTGGTTAGCCTAAGGGTGTTGTGATCTGTTCCTTCTCTTGCATGTGATGTGCATATGCTTTGTGGCTAGCTCCTTGTGTTCCCATCACTGTCCACCTCACTTTTGTCTTGCCCATTTCTTGTCCTCCATTGATGCTGCCATCTGGTTTGTGTATGTGGCTGTGTGTCAGTGTGGGGTGTGTCTGGGTGGCTTGACAGGCATTGCGTACAGTTAGGGTATTGTTCATATTCAGTGTGAGTGCTCATTTTGTGATTGGACTCAGTTTGCTTGACATGTGTGGAGTGTGGGTGTGGGGAGGAGGGTTGCCCTGGCCCTGTGCTTCTGTGCTGTGTGTTGCTCTTCAGCCCTACCTGCTGAGGCTGTCTCCCTGGTTGTTTTGTGTGTGTGGTGCAGGGTCTGGGGTTACCTGGCTGGTTATTGTGCAGGGGGGTGCACAGGAAGAGCACACAGCATGTCCCCTAATGTGTGGGGGGGGCCTAGTGTGTGGAGGGTGGAGGTGTGGCCCTATAATCTTTGTGGACTGCCCATGCCTAGCACTGGCCCTGCCTACTCCATTGTGCCCATGTTTTCCCGCGTCTGCACCGCTGCAGTGACGTGACCGGGACATTGCTGTGATTTTGCAGTTGATGGGTGGCCCGGATGCGGAGGGGTGATTTAGTGACAGGTAGGACATGTGTGGGTACACTTGGGGATGTGTTCCTGTCCCCACCAGAGTGTCTGATGTGGACAGGAACCGTATGTCAGCCCAGGAGTTGTGTGTTGTGGTTGTGTGTGGAGTTGTTTGATTGCGTACCTGCGGCGTTGTCTGCGACGGGCCATTATTTGCTGGTGGTGGAGCAGGTACATCACCGGAAAGGCGTGTAGAGCTGGATCCATTGCGGTCGGGACCGGGTGGAGGGGACCGGGAGTCTGGTTTCGCGCTCCGCTGTCGTGCTTCCGCCGTCTCTGGTTGGGTGGTTTCTCCACTGCGGTGTGACTGGCTGTTTGGGGCATCCTGATTTGTACGGCGGTCGGGACGTCATTCCGCACGGCGGTGGGTCTCTATTGGCTCGCACCGCTGCGGTGGCGGGCGCATTTTGATGGCGGTTCACGTCGCACCGCGGCGGACGCGAAATGGGCTGTGTTTGCCCATTGTAATATGGCGGGCGTGAGGACCGCTGCTGGCGTGCGGAAAATGGAATTTTCTGCCACCGCCAGCACCGCAGTGGTGCCTCCGCCCGCCATCCTAATAGGCCCCATAGTATTTAATAAATATTTTTAAAAATTTTGCATTTGTAAATTTTTTATAATATTTAAAAATATACTTTTATTTGCTTGCATTTTAATATTATTTCTCCATTCTTTTCTATGGGGAGTAAGTCTTTTTTCATTTTTATTACCTGGCCATTTTTTTTCTATTTTCCTCACTTTTCTATCTATCTCTTTCATTTTTAGGTCATTTTGGAAGACTGAACCTCGCGTTTGGGCGCTGCGTTGCGTCGCTTAAGGTAAGTTTGTTTTAATTAACTTTTAAGGTAGTTTTAGGGTAGTGGCGAGGTAGTAGTAGTGTAGTTAGGTTTGTGAGAACCGTGTTTGTTTGATTTTGGTGCAGTTAAGTGTTGTTTTGGTAGTTTAGTGTTTTGTGTGTTTGCCGTAGTGTTGGATTAGAGTAGAGTGTTATGTAGTGTTAGTTATGTGTTGTTTAATTGTGTTATTATGTGTTTATTGTTAATGTTAATGTTTGTGGGTGGGTGTTCTTTAATTATTTTTTACAGGTTATCCCGATCATGAATGGATGGTGGTCTCGACCCTTTTTTTTTTTTTACAAAAAGGAAAATGTATTTTGTTTATTTAAAACAAGAATTTTAACATTTCCTTTTATTTTTCGGGTTTGTTGGAGCATTTTGTTTTTTAAAACCTATTTTACGGTTTTTTGAGGGTTTTGTTATTGAGAGGATTGTGTCGTTGGAGCCTTTTTTCTACAGTTTAATTTTTGTGGGTTTTAATAAACTAATTTTCGGGTTGTTGAGGATTTCCTCATTGAGAGGATTGCGTCATTGGATCATTTTTTCTACAGTTGTATTTTTGCATTTTTTTGGTGGTTCCCTTTTTGAATGGATTTGTTTTTCGATTTATCTTCTATGGATTTATTGGATTTCCTGGATCGTCTACTGCTACATAACTGTTAAGTTATTTTTAATTATTATGGGTGGGAAATGTTTTTTTACATTTATTTATTTGTATTATTTTTAATTGAATAATTATAATATGTCATATATATTTGTGTTATTTTATTAATTTAACATGACTTTGAGGCTCATTATGATAGCGGTGAATCTGCCACCGGCAGCCTGCCGGTGGCAGATTCACCGCCATCGTGCAGCCATTCTCCGCCCGCCAGATGAGGATGGCGGGCGGTTGGCTGGAGGACGGGAAGTCCGTCCGCCATGGGTCCGACACAAGCAATGATTACGATTGCCTGTCAGACCCACCCCGCATCCACAAAATGGTGGCGGTGCCTAGCAGGCACCGTCTGCCAGATTAGGATGCTGCATCCCCGCCAGCCTGTGTATGGTGGTTCAACCGCCATTCACAGTCTGGCGGGGATGTACTTTGGGGGCCCATTGCGGTCCCCCCTTGTGCAGGGACATTTTAGTTGTGCACTTGGGGGGCACCCATGGTGCCCCCCAACATTTCCCTGCACCATGTGGCAGGCACCACACGGTGCCTGCCACGTAGTGCAGGGAAATGCACAACATGCATTTTTACCATTGCGGCAGGTGCTGCAGCCAGCAGCACCCGCCGCAATGGTAAACATGCACAATGCGACCGCCACAGAGGCGGGCGCATTGTAATTGCACTTCAGGAACACCGCCATATAGGCGGCCGGTCCCAATCCCCGTGATGATGGCGGTCGTAATGACCCCCGTAGTTATAATTATTAATTTAAAAGAAGAGTAGAATTATGTTGTTTAAATGTTTTTAAGTTTTATATGTTTATGATGTTTAGAGTTGTTGTTTTTTTATATTATAGATTAAGCTATCATGTCTAAGTTTTCTAGACCTTTGGTGTTTGCAAATAGTCTATATTTATGTTGTAGATATTCATACATCGTTTTAGTTTGTTTACTTAGTTTAGGACCGATTCTTGTTAGGGACTGTTCTAGTCTGAGCTCTTTATAGCTTTGATCTTTTTTAATAGCTTCTATAAGTTTATGTAGGGTTGGTTGTCCTCTTCCAATTGTGGCTTGGTAGGCATTGTGCCATCCTTCCACTTCATTGTTTGTTTTTGCTTTTTGAGCTAAAGTACTGTCATCTACGTTTTACCAAGGTATTTGGAATTTGGGTTGCCTAAGGTGCCCTGACCTATGTAACCTTCCCACCCAAGTATCTTCGAAGTAATCTAGGAAGGAAGTTAGTTTAGTTTAATTTGCCTGATAGAAGGGGGTTTCAAGAAGTAGAATGTAATGGTTTGCTACTTCAGTTGTTGGTACATAGGCCAGGGCTATTAATTTGGTAGGCGAAGTTGCTATTGGTGGCGTAGTCTGTGCTTAAAGTAGATTTTTGTAGGTGCCTCCAGATACTCTGATTAAAGTGGTAGTATCAACCTTGTATTGCAGTGTGTGGGTATAATTTTAAAATTGATTGAATCATTGATTGTTCAAAATTAATGATGATTTTTTGCGGAAAGGGATTGTTGGTGTATTGTTTTACTACTGTTAGGAGCTCTATATATGTGGTGTTCTGTTTATTAGGGAGTAGTGCGTATATGAAGGGTATGTTAGCACCTTCATATTCACCGTGGATTGTGTATAGTTGAAAAAAAAGCTTGGGGCAAACTTTGAATGTGCCATCCGTCATCCAAGTTTCGCTGTTTTTAAGATTTTGTAAGTTGTTATTTGTTGCAAAGATGAGAATTAGTTTTTCATGACTTTTGTTATCATGGAGAAGGAATTTTTCATCTTTGTGAGTGATGGTATATTTTGGTAATATTTGTATTTCAGCAAAAGTTTGAGGGGTGGGTAGAGTTTGAGCTGTAGCTCTTTTAGTTTGGGAAATTAATCTTTTCAGAGTGGGTATTGATGGTAGTTGTCCTGTAACATGCTCAGGTACCCTAGTTAACACATTTTTAAGTATTTGTGTACTTGTTTGTTGTGAGCTGGTACTTGCTTCTCTTATTGTCTTGAGAGCATCCCTCACTTCAATTTCAGTTACATTGGGTGGATGGTTATGTTCTTTGACATTTACTACATTGGTTTCTATTGTAGTGGCTCTACCATAACAAGAGTTAGAGTAATATTTACTGCATTTCCAGTTTGTTTTGTTTCCACTCATTTCTTCGTGGGTATAATTGTATCCCATGTAGCAGAGAAGTAGTTTCCCCTTTTGTGAAGTTATGAATTTTGCTCCCTCTGTCATTATTTGGTTAATCTGTGAATATATGTATATATATTTATTAATTATACGATTTTGAACAATAAACATTTTGGGGCCGATTCCGATCTCGGCCGGTAGTGCTCCGAATCGGATTCGGTTTTACCGGATCCGATCCGGAGCCCTATTTTCCGACCGAGTCGTGACGCGCGTCCGGGCGAGCGAGTACGATGCGTATTCGCCGACCGACTCGTCCGGGCGACCCGACCGCTCCGACCGACTGGTTCCCGGATCGTACCGCTCCGACCGACTCGCTCGGACACGATTCGCACCGCGCAATGGAGACGTTTTCCGGCCGGGTCAGTACGATGCGCACCTCGACCGCTCCGACCGACTCGCGCCCGTCCGACTCGAACTCGCTGTCGGAGCCGTACTTTGGGGGTCCGTGTCGGACCCCCTGTACTGCGTACCCGTGCGAGGCGCACACAGGGGGACCCATGGGTCCCCCCTACCTGTGCGTGTACGCCGCGGAGCGCTTCGCGGCGTACTCGCTGTAGGGGCGCCTTGTCCGCCTCGCACCCATTGAGGCAATGGGAGCCCGCGTACGCGTTGTAGCGACCGGCTCCCATTGAGTTCAATGGGAGTCCGACCGACTCGTGTCCGGTGGCATACGAATGCATCGGACTCGTTCGGTCGGACTGCACGGGTCCGATTCGGTCGGAAATCTCTCCGAGGCCGGCTCGGTCGGAGAAATTACCGACACGAATCGGAATCAGCCCCTTTGTATAGTTAATATGTTTGAGAAAAACTTACATGTATTTTGGCTTATTTTCTTGATAGATTTTCTTTCGATGAAGTTTATCCACTTGTTTTTTTCTGTTGGTTTAAAAGCAAAATGTTATTGTTGTTATAGTGTTACATTTTATTGTACAATTTTATTTATTTAACTTCTGTTTTTATTTGGTTGATGGTTTTTTTGATGATTTTCTTGTAGGTTGTAATTTGTATTAGCTGGAAGAGAAAAATATTTGTTAGTTATATTTTCTGTTTAATTTAATTTAATTTTGTTAATTAATTTGTTGTGTTAGTTGGTTAATTTATATACTTATTTAATTTTGTCTTTTTCTGTAATGTTGATTTTGTTTCTGTTTTCGAAGTTAATTCTTGCTTTGTTGTTTTAAGGTAGACTTTTATTGAAGTGTAATCTGTGAAATATAAAATAGAAGGTTTTAGTTTATTTGTTTGTTGTGCTTTTTTAGTCTATTTATTTTATTGAAGAAAAAACAATACTTACTGAATGCAGTTGGTGAAGTTACTTTTGTTGATGTTGTGTTTTGTTGAATTTTGTAGAAGCTGTTAAGAGAAAAGTATTTGTTAGTGATAATTCATTTTTTATTAAATTAATCGTTTTTTATTAGTTAGGTTTAACTGTTGTTTATTTTAAATACTTTCTTTGTAACATACTTTTCTAGTATCTTGATTTTATATATTGTTTCAAACATGATGTTTGTTTTGGGGTTTTGGGTGGAGTTTTTCTGAATTATAATCTGTAAAAAATAAAACATTAAGGGGCCGATTCCGATCTCGGCCGGTAGCGCACCGAATCGGAATCGGCTTAACCGGATCCGATTCGGAGCCCTCTTTTTCGACCGATTCGAACGCGCGTCCGGCCGAGCGAGTACGATGCGAGCGCACGCGAAATCGCCGACCGACTCGTTCACGGGTCCGAACCACACCGACCGACTCGCTCGGACTAGACTCGCACCGCGCGATGGAGACGTTCCCCGGCCGGGCAAGTACGATGCGTGCCTTGAGCAGTCCGACCGACCCGCACCGTCCGGCTCGAAACAGGTGTCGGAGCCGGACTTTGGGGGTCCGTGTCGGACCCCCCTGTACGCGTAGCCACGCGAGTCTCACACCTGTGCGTGTGCAGCGCGAACCGCATCGACGCGAACCCGCTGGAGGGGGCGCCCTCGTTCGCCTCGCACCCATTGAGTCAATGGGAGCCCACGTACGCGTTGTACGACCGGCTCCCATTGACTTCAATGGGAGTCCGACCGAATCGAGTCCAATAGCATGCGTGCGCATCTTACTCGTTCGGTCGGACTGCCAGAGTCCGATTCGGTCGGAAATCTCTCCGGGTCCGGCTCGGTCGGAGAGTTTTCCGGCCCGAATCGGAATCGGCCCCTCAGTTGTAATTTTAGTTAATTTGATTATTTATATTATTAAGTATTTATTTTTATTTAGTTGTAATTAAATAAATATACTTACTTTTTTAGTTGATGGAGTGTCTTTGGTAGATGTTCTGGTTTTTTCGATTTTTGTAGAAGCTGTTAAAAATAAAAAAATATATGTTAGCCCTGTTTTGCTCTTTCTTTCAATTTAGTTATTTTAAATAATTTACGTTAGTTGTTGGTTAAGTCATATACTTAGGGGCTTATTAGGATGGCGGGTGGACCTGAGTCCGCCCGCCATCCCGCGGTGTTGGGACCGGCCGCCAGACATACGGCGGTCTCGCACCACGAATTAGGATGCGACCGCCACCCTGGTTGCATTCCGCATTTTTACATTGCGGCGGGTGCTGCTTACAGCAGCACCCACCGCGATGTCAAAATCGCATGCTTGGCATGTCACTGTACCACATGGCAGGCACCACACGGTGCCTGCCACTTGGTGCAGTGACATGTAGGGGGGTACCATAGGTACCCCCAAGTCCACCCCCCACCTTCCCCCCCCGGGGGCCCGCAACGGGCCCCCAAAGCCAATCCCCGCCAGCCTTTCCATGGCGGCATCGCTGCCATGGAAAGGCCATTAACAATCAACATCCTAATATGGCTGGCGGTGCCTGATAGGCACCGCCACCATATTAGAGCCCCTGCTCCACCCGGCAGGCAATCGTAACGATTGCCTGCCGGCGGGAAAGCGGTGGACGGACTTTCCGTCCGCCACGATACCCACCGCCATCCTAATATGGTGGGGGGTATTTCACGTTACGATGGTGTAACGGTCGCCACCGCCGGCTCCGCGGTGGTGATCGCTACACCATCGTAATGAGCCCCTTAGTTTGTGTTATATTTTATAGTAGTTGTGTATGTAAATCTTTGTGTTGAATTTTCTAGATGCAATTTTAGTGATGTTGAATCTGTTATATATAAAGAAAACGATGTTATAGTATTTTACAAGTTATTTTGATTTATTTAGTTACAAGGTTTTATGCTTACCATTACTGCGGGATGTTTGGAATAGTTTTTGGTGTAGTTGTTTTTCGTTTTGTCTTCTCTCTCTCAAAGGTTCGCTCTCCCTCTGTCGTCGTCCATTATATGGTAAATTTTATGTTAATTATTTGATTTTATATATTGTTTCAAACATGATGCTTGTTTTGAGGTTTTTGGGTGGAGTTTTTCTGAATTATAATCTGTAAAAAATAAAACATTACGTTGTAATTTTAGTTAATTTGATTATTTATATTATTAAGTATTTATTTTTATATAGTTGTAATTAAATAAATATACTTACTTTTTTAGTTGATGGAGTGTCTTTGGTAGATGTTCGATTTTTTCGATTTTTGTAGAAGCTGTTAAAAATAAAAGAATATTTGTTAGCCATGTTTTGCTCTTTTTTCAATTTAGTTATTTTAAATAATTTACGTTAGTTGTTGGTTAAGTCATATACTTAGGGGCTTATTAGGATGCCTGCTATCCCCGCGGTGTTGGGACCGGCCGCCAGACATGCGGCGGTCCCGCACCGCGAATTAGGATGAGACCGCCACCCTGGGCGCATTCCTATTTTAACATTGAGGCGGGTGCTGCTTACAGCAGCACCCGCCGCGATGCCAAAATCGCATGCCTGGCATGTCACTGTACCACAAGGCAGGCACCACACGGTGCCTGCCACTTGGTGCAGCGACATGTAGGGGTTTACCATAGGTACCCCCCAAGTGCACCCCCACCTCCCCACCCCCCCGGGGGCCCGCAACGGGCCCCCAAAGCCAATCCCCACCAGCCTTTCCACGGCGGCATCAACGCCATGGAAAGGCCATTAACAATCGACATCCTAATATGGCTGGCGGTGATTGGGCTCGGCTGTAATTGAAGGCTGTGACTTACACTTAGATCGCTGTTGTTAGTGCACATTTCACTGAGCTGTTTGACTTTGGTTTGCATTTACAGCCAGGTATTACGCAGAGATTGTGATTGTGCACGCTCACGGGTCGCAGGTACCATAGATCACTGCAGCAAGCGTTGAACCCTCTATCGAACCGGTTATTGAGATTACAGCCTGTAATAACCAGGTCTCTCTCCCGCCCTCATTCACACAAACATGCACTCTGCTGCAAGTCCATTAATTTACTGAGCTGCCTTAGTAGGATTGTGTCAGACCTGTGGCGAACGGCTCGCATACAGACCCTCGTAGCAGGTGCATTAGCCCTTTGAGCTGTCTTTGAGGCTGTTGTTTACTGGGCGCACAATGATAGACGCTTCACTAACCGGGAGACAATTGATGTGACGTGTTGGGTCCTTTTGGCCGAGGGGCCGGAGCAGCTTTTGAGCACGGTAGGCCCGGGGTCTATGGAGCTGTGACCTGCTAGGCACCGCCACCATATTAGAGCCCCTGCTGTGCCCGGCAGGCAATAGTAACGATTTCCTGCTGGCGGGAAAGCGGCAGACGGACTTTCCGTCCACCGCGATACCCACCGCCATCCTAATATGGCGGGGGGTATTTCACGTTACTATGGCGTAACGGTCGCCACCGCCGGCTCCGCGGTGGCGATCGTTATGCCATCGTAATGTATGAATGTAAATCTTTGTGTTGAATTTTCTAGATGGAATTTTAGTGATGTTGATTCTGTTATATATAAAGAAAATTATGTTATAGTATTTTACAAGTTATTTTGATTTATTTAGTTACAATGTTTTATGCTTACTATTATTGCGGGATGTTTGGAATAGTTTTTGGTGTAGTTGTTTTTCGATTTGTCTTCTCTCTCTCAAAGGTTCGCTCTTCCTCTGTCATTGTCCATAATACGGTAAATTTTATGTTAATTATTTGATTGTTTTTATAGTGTTTGTTTAATTAGTTAGAGTTTTCTATTGGTTTGTGTTTCTATGTTTTAAATTTATTTGTTGAGGTAGCTTTTTATTTTTTTTTAGCTGTTACCTTGTAATTTATTTCATGTTTATTATGTTTATTTTTTGTTTGTTTTTATTTTTTTCATTGTTGTTATTTTTTTTATATGAAGATAAATGTGTTATATTTTTTACATATTATATATGATTATGTTAGTTTATTTTCGTTAGTTGTAATTTATTTTTCATGTTATATTGTTTGTTCATTAATTAGTTTTGGTATATTTTATTTATTTGTTTAAATTAAAGTGATTAATTCGTAATTAATTTTATTGTTTATTTAATACTTTTGGTATATGTTATTTTATTGTATTATTGTAAATAGTATTTTTTTATGTTTACATTTTATTTTCGATATAGTTTATATGTATTTTATCGATGTTTGTGGTGTCGATAATGTTAGTATCAATATTTTTGATGTGTTTCATTTTATTTTACTGTTATCGATATTTTTGTGTTCTATATTTTTGTCAGTCGATATTTTTGTCGTCGAGATTTATTTAAACGATATTTAGTATATTTCAAGTTTGTATATTGTGTGTCGATATTTTTGTTTACGATACTGTTTACTCGATAATTTTGTAGTTCGATGTTATGAAAGTCGCTGTTGTATCAGTGATCCATTGTAGATACCTTTATGAATCATTAAAGGGAATCTCGTATGAGATTTGAAGCGGGAACATCAAATGTTATGTTTTACATGTCGCTTTTGCTAGGAGAGGGTTTTCAAAGCTTTTTATCTAGGGTTAATAATCTATCACATCGTTTTTTATTAACTACATTCAGATTTGGGACTGTCCATCACTTTGTGGCCTTCCCTACAATGAAATCCTGCCCTCCAGATACGATTCCCTGTCCTTGTGATGGGCGGAGCAAGCAAAGTACAGTTCATTTATGTAATTCTGTGATATTTATACAAATTTTAGGAGCTTTTATCTAAAACTCCTTTTGGTAGAACGGAACATCAGATCACATATTGCCACCCTGAAATTTATGCTTGACTTGAATGACAGCAGGATCTGTTTTAATGTGCAAATTTTTTATCCTGAAAGCAATCAAGGCACGAAAAAATATTGTGTTTTAAATGTTGGAGGACTGTAGAACTATTAACTTGTTTCAATGTCTACTAACTGTAAGCAGTGAATAAGGATGAAGTTATTTATTTATTTATTTTAGGTATTGTTTAGGATTGTAACAACAGGTTTTAATTGCTTGTACCTGTTTTTATTCCTGTTTTCGCTTTTATGGCTGTTTATATATGCAGAACAAAGG
>CAWUFW010024479.1:57500-59930 GCA_963921515.1 Calotriton arnoldi | reverse complement strand
GAACCTTTAGTCGCAGCTACAGCCCGAACTGCTGAACGGAATTACACCAAATTTGGCAAAGAGGTAGCCCTTGGTTCAGTATCGTGCCCTTTTGTTAAATGGTGTAAATCCGTTCAGTAGTTCCTGAGAAAATCAAAAGTAAAGTCACATATATATCTGGGCGGAGCCTAACCACACATGTCATCGTGAGATCTGATTGGCTGTCAGCACTTCATCCTGGAATTGCTGGCAGCCATCTTGGGACCAATATAAATGATAGTACCTCATTGAAATGCATTGTAGTGAATAGAAGATTTTGAGGTCACCAAGAGGAGAACTATAAAGGGTGATAACAGGCTTTAGTTACATTAGAATTTATTTGTTGATGGTACCATACTAATTTTAGGAATTGTGGTGTATTCTAAGGTGATTTTACCATGTGAAAAACCTTCTGCTGGGATATCATGAATCATGTTTGAGAGAACACTATTTTCTCATGCTTGTCCCATGGAGGTTTGGAAGGTGCTCCAGAAGCTAAAATGAGAGCATATTTTCTGTAAATTCACATTATCTTTCTCACTCATGTGAGAATGAAGTCTGACATTCTCAGTAAAACATGTACATCCAACAAGGGCAGAGACTGTCAGTTGATTCCTTTGTGTTCTACTGCAGCTTCCCAGAGTGTTCTAAAGAACAACTAGAGTGCTAACAGCCTTACTTATGACAAAAGTATGGCACACCTGAAGCCATCTTGATTGGAATAAACTGGTAACACTTAAAACAATTTAATTTAAAGGAACAAAATGATGGGGTTCATTTTGTCATAGAAATTATGGTTAGTGCTGTGGAAAGAAAAATTAGGACATGTTTCAAGTGTGATCTCAAATATCTTCCTGTTATATTTCAACAGGAGCAGCCTGTCAGTTGATGCCTTTGTGTTCTCTGCAGCTTCCCAGAGTGTTCTAAAGAACAACTAGAGCGCTAACAGCCTTACTTATGACAAAAGTATGGCACACCTGAAGCCATCTTGATTGGAATAAACTGGTAACACTTAAAACATTTAATTTAAAAGGAACAAAATGATGGGGTTCATTTTGTCATAGAAATTATGGTTAGTGCTGTAGAAAGAAAAATTAGGACATGTTTCAAGTGTGATCTCAAATATCTTCCTGTTATATTTCAACAGGAGCAGCCTGCCAGTTGATGCCTTTGTGTTCTACTGCAGCTTCCCAGAGTGTTCTAAAGAACAACTAGAGCGCTAACAGCCTTACTTATGACAAAAGTATGGCACACCTGAAACCATCTTGATTGGAATAAACTGGTAACACTTAAAACATTTAATTTAAAAAGGAACAAAATGAGGGGTTCTTTTTGCAAATAGAAATTATGGTTAGTGCTGCAGAAAGAAAAATTAGGGCATGTTTTAAGTGAGATCTCAAATCCTCTTCTATTTCATTAGAAAATTCTGACATGCAGACTGAAACAATCACTTTCAATACCAGCAGCAGACTTCCAGTTAACTCCCTGGTGAGCAGTAGCTTTACTACAGTGATCTAATGAGCAACTAGAGTGCTAACATTCTGAATTTATGGCAGATGTGAGACACATCTGAATGCCTTCTTGATGGAATCAAAGTAAAAAACTGAAAGCATTTCCTACTGAGGAGACTGCAGTAAATGAAGAAATTAGGAAACTTCATAACAAAGAAGTCTTCCAAGATGGCCACCAGTGAAAAAAGAGCCCAAATGTAGCACAAATATTACCCAGATGTAGCCCACATATAGCCCAATGACAAAAGTGTGCAAAACACTTTTTATTTTAGATTTTTTGCAGTTTTATGTAGTGCAGACTGGTCAGGTATTGGAGCGTTGCATCTTAAAACATGACCCCCCTACACTACAAAAACACCACTGCACTACCCTAAACCCTAAAACACTACCCCAGCACGACCCCCTACACTACACAAGCACCACTGCACTATCCTAAACCCTAAAACACTACCCCCAGCATGACCCCCTACACTACCCAAACACCACTGCACTAACCTAAAACCTAAAACACTACCACCAGCACGACCCCTACTGCAAAGCACTGCACTGCCACAAAACATGACCCCCTACACTACACAACCACTGCACTACCTAAACCCACAAACACTACCCCCAGCACGACCCCCTAAAACACACAAGCACCACTGCACTACCCTAAACCTAAAACACTACCCCCAGCACAACCATAATTTCTATTTTAAAAAAAAGAACCCCTCATTTTGTTCCACTTTTAAATTAAATGTTTTAAGTGTTACCAGTTTATTCAATCAAGATGGTTTCAGGTGTGCCATACTTTGTCATAAGTAAGGCTGTTAGCGCTCTATTGTTCTTTAGAACACTCTGAGGCTGCAGTAGAACACAAAGGCATCAACTGGCAGGCTGCTCCTGTTGAAATATAACA
>CAWUFW010024479.1:45000-52500 GCA_963921515.1 Calotriton arnoldi | reverse complement strand
CTGGTAACACTTAAAATATTTAATTTAAAAAGGAACAAAATGATGGGGTTCATTTTGTCATAGAAATTATGGTTAGTGCTGTAGAAAGAAAAATTAGGACATATTTCAAGTGTGATCTCAAATATCTTCCTGTTATATTTCAACAGGAGCAGCCTGCCAGTTGATGCCTTTGTGTTCTACTGCAGCTTCCCAGAGTGTTCTAAAGAACAACTAGAGCGCTAACAGCCTTACTTATGACAAAAGTATGGCACACCTGAAGCCATCTTGATTGGAATAAACCGGTAACACTTAAAACATTTAATTTAAAAAGGAACAAAATGAGGGGTTCTTTTTGAAATAGAAATTATGGTTAGTGCTGCAGAAAGAAAAATTAGGGCATGTTTTAAGTGAGATCTCAAATCCTCTTCTATTTCATTAGAAAATTCTGACATGCAGACTGAAACATTCACTTTCAATACCAGCAGCAGACTACAAGTTAACTCCCTGGTGAGCAGTAGCTTTACTCCAGTGATCTAATGAGCAACTAGAGTGCTAACATTCTGAATTTATGGCAGATGTGAGACACATCTGAATGCCTTCTTGATGGAATCAAAGTCAAAAACTGAAAGCATTTCCTACTGAGGAGACTGCAGTAAATGAAGAAATTAGGAAACTTCATAACAAAGAAGTCTACCAAGATGGCCACCAGTGAAAAAAGAGCCCAAATGTAGCACAAATATTACCCAGATGTAGCCCACATATAGCCCAATGACAAAAGTGTGCAAAACACTTTTTATTTTTAGTTTTTTTGCAGTTTTATGTAGTGCAGACTGGTCAGGTATTGGAGCATTGCATCTTAAAACATGACCCCCTACACTACAAAAACACCACTGCACTACCTTAAACCCTAAAACACTACCCCCAGCACGACCCCCTACACTACACAAGCACCACTGCACTAACCTAAATCCTAAAACACTACCACCAGCACGACCCCTACACTACCCAAACACATCTGCACTACCCTAAAACATGACCCCCTACACTACACAAACACCACTGCACTACCCTAAACCCTAAAAAACTACCCCCAGCACGACCCCCTACACTACACAAGCACCACTGCACTACCCTAAACCCTAAAACACTACCCCCAGCACGACCCCTACACTACCCAAACACCACTGCACTAACCTAAATCCTAAAACACTACCCCCAGCACGACCCCCTACACTACACAAACACCACTGCACTACCCTAAAACATGACCCCCTACACTACACAAACACCACTGCACTACCCTAAACCCTAAAACACTACCCCCAGCACGACCCCCTACACTACACAAGCACCACTGCACTACCCTAAACCCTAAAACACTACCCCCAGCACGACCCCTACACTGCCCGAACACCACTGCACTGCCCTAAACCCTGAAACACCAGCCCCTGCATGACCCCCTACACTGCCCGAACACCACTGCACTGCCCTAAACCCTGAAACACCACCCCTAGCACGACCCCCTACACTGCCCGAACACCACTGCACTGCCCTAAACCCTGAAACACCACCCCCTTCACGACTCCCTACACTGCCCGAAGACCACTGCACTGCCCTAAACCCTGAAACACCACCCCCAGCATGACCCCCTACACTGCCCGAACACCACTGCACTGCCCTAAACCCTGAAACACTACCCCCAGCAAGACCCCCTACACTGCCCGAACACCACTGCACTGCCCTAAACCCTGAAACATCACCCCCAGCAAGACCCCCTACACTGCCCGAACACCACTGACCTAAACCCTGAAACACCACCCCCAGCACGACCCCTACACTGCCCGAACACCACTGCACTGCCCTAAACCCTGAAACACTACCCCCAGCATGACACCCTACACTGCCCGAACACCACTGCTCTGCCCAAAACCCTGAAACACCAGCCCCAGCACGACCCCCTACACTGCCCGAACACCACTGCACTGCCCTAAACCTTGAAACACCAGCCCCTGCATGACCCCTACACTGCCCGAACACCACTGCACTACCCTAAACCCTGAAACATCACCCCCAGCACGACCTCCTACACTGCCCGAGCACCACTGCACTGCCCTAAACCCTGAAACACCAGCCCCAGCACGACCCCCTACACTGCCCGAACACCACTGCACTGCCCTAAACCCTGAAACACCAGCCCCAGCACGACCGCCTACACTGCCCAAACACCACTGCACTGCCCTAAACCCGCACCAGCCCCAGCACGACCCCCTACACTGCCCGAACACCACTGCACTGCCCTAAACCGTGAAACACCAGCCTCAGCACGACCCCTACACTGCCTGAACACTACTGCACTGCCCTGAACCCTGAAACACCAGCCCCAGCACAACACCCTACACTGCCCGAACACCACTGCACTGCCCTAAACCCTGAAACACCACCGCGTGCATGACCCCCTACACTGCCCGACCACTGCACTGCCCTAAACCCTGAAACACCACCCCCAGCGCGACCCCCTACACTGCCCGAACACCACTGCACTGCCCTAAACCCTGAAACACCACCCCCTGCACAACCCCCTACACTGCTCGAACACTACTGCACTGCCCTAAACCCTGAAACATCACCCCCAGCACGACCTCCTACACTGCCCGAGCACCACTGCACTGCCCTAAACCCTGAAACACCAGCCCCAGCACGACCCCCTACACTGCCCGAACACCACTGCACTGCCCTAAACCCTGAAACACCAGCCCCAACACGACCGCCTACACTGCCCAAACACCACTGCACTGCCCTAAACCCTGAAACACCAGCCCCAGCACGACCCCCTACACTGCCCGAACACCACTGCACTGCCCTAAACCGTGAAACACCAGCCTCAGCACGACCCCCTACACTGCCTGAACACTACTGCACTGCCCTGAACCCTGAAACACCAGCCCCAGCACAACACCCTACACTGCCCGAACACCACTGCACTGCCCAAAACCCTGAAACACCACCGCGTGCATGACCCCCTACACTGCCCGACCACTGCACTGCCCTAAACCCTGAAACACCACCCCTAGCAAGACCCCCTACACTGCCCGAACACCACTGCACTGCCCTAAACCCTGAATCACCACCCCCAGCAAGATCCCCTACACTGCCCGAACACCACTGCACTGCCCTAAACCCTGAAACACCACCCCCAGCACGACCCCCTACACTGCCCGAACACCACTGCTCTGCCCAAATCCCTGAAACACCAGCCCCAGCACGACCCCCTACACTGCCTGAACACCACTGCACTGCCCTAAACCCTGAAACACCAGCCCCAGCACGACCCCCTACACTGCCCGAACACCACTGCACTGCCCTAAACCCTGAAACACCACCCCCAGCACGACCCCCTACACTGCCCGAACACCACTGCACTAAACCCTGAAACACCAGCCCCAGCACAACCCCGTACACTGCCCGCACACCACTGCACTGCCCTAAACCCTGAAACACCAGCTCCAGCACAACCCCGTACACTGCCTGAACACCACTGCACTGCCCTAAACCCTGAAACACCAGCCCCAGCACGACCCCCTACACTGCCCGAACACCACTGCACTAAACCCTGAAACACCACCCCCTGCACGACCCCCTACACTGCCGGAACACCACTGCACTGCCCTAAACCCTGACACACCACCCCCAGCACGGCCCCCTACATTGCCCTAACACCACTGCACTGCCCTAAACCCTGAAACATCACCCCCAGCACAACCCCCTACACTGCCTGAGCACCATTGCTCTGCCCTAAACCCTGAAACACTAGCCTCAGCACGACCCCCAACACTGCCCGAACACCACTGCACTGCCCTAAACCCTGAAACACCACCCCCAGCACGACCCCCTACACTGCCCGAACACCACTGCACTGCCCTAAACCCTGAAACACCAGCCCCAGCAAGACGCCCTACACTGCCCGAACACCACTGCATTGCGCTAGACTCTGAAACACCAGCCCCAGCAAGACCCCCTACACTGCCCGAACACCACTGCACTGCCCTAAACCCTGAAACACCAGCCCCAGCATGACCCCCCTACAGTGCCCGAACACCACTGCACTGCCCTAAACCCTGAAACACCAGCCCCAGCACGAACCCCTACACTGCCCGAACACCACTGCACTGCCCTAAACCCTGAAACACCAGCCCCAGCACCACCCCCTACAATGCCCGAACACCACTGTACTGCCCTAAACCCTGAAACACCACCCCCTGCACCGCCCCCTACACTGCCCGAACACCACTGCACTGCCCTAAACCCTGAAACACCACCCCCTGCACGACCCCCTACACTGCCCGAACACCACTGCACTGCCCTAAACCCTGAAACACCACCCCCTGCACCACCCCTACACTGCCCGAACACCACTGCACTGACCTAAACCCTGAAACACCACCCCTGCACCGCCCCCTACACTGCCCAAACACCACTG
Organism: Calotriton arnoldi; assembly: GCA_963921515.1. Lineage (NCBI taxonomy): Eukaryota > Metazoa > Chordata > Amphibia > Caudata > Salamandridae > Calotriton > Calotriton arnoldi. Next base: position 48,044 of record CAWUFW010024479.1, on the reverse strand, counting down.
CACTGCCCTAAACCCTGAAACACCACCCCCAGCATGACCCCCTTTACTGCTCGAACACCACTGCACTGCCCCAAACCCTGAAACACCACCCCCAGCATGACTCCCTACACTGCCCGAACACCACTGCCCTAAACCCTGAAACACCACCCCTGCACGACCCCCTATACTGCCCGAACACCACTGCACTGCCCTAAACCCTGAAACACCACCCCCTGCACGACCCCCTACACTGCCCGAACACCACTGCACTGCCCTAAACCCTGAAACACCACCCCCAGCACAACCCCCTACACTGCCCGAACACCACTGCACTGCCCTAAACCCTAAAACACCACCCCCAGCACGACCCCCTACACTGCCCGAACACCACTGCACTGCCCTAAACCCTAGAACACTACCCCCAGCATGACCCCCTACACTACCCGAACACCACTGCACTACCCTAAACCCTAAAATACTCCCCCAGCACGACCCCCTACACTACCCGAACACGACTGCACTGCCCTAAACCCTAAAACACTCCCCGCAGCACGACCCCCTACACTACCCGAACACCACTGCACTGCCCTAAACCCTAAAACACTCCCCCAGCACGACCCCTACACTACCTAAACACCACTGCACTGCCCTAAACCCTAAAACACTACCCCCAGCATGACCCCCTACACTACCCAAATACCAATGCACTACCCTAATCCCTAAAACACTACCCCCGCACAACCCCTACACTACCCAAAGACCACTGCACTACCCTAAACTCTAAAACAATACCCCCTGCACGACTCCCTACACTACCCAAAGACCACTGCACTACCCTAAACCCTAAAACACGACCTCCTACACTACACAAACACCACTGCACTACCCTAAACCCTAAAAAACTACCCCCAGCACGAACCCCTATACTACCCAAACACCACTGCACTACCCTAAACCATAAAACACTACCCCCAGCAGTACCCCCTACGCTACCCAAACACCACTGCACTACCCTAAACCCTAAAACACTACCCCCAGCAGTACCCCCTACACTACCCAAACACCATTGCACTACCCTAAACCCTAAAACACTACCCCCAGCAGTATCCCCTACACTTCCCAAACACCACTGCACTACCCTAAACCCTAAAACCCTAAAACACTAACCCCAGCACGACCCCCTACACTACCCAAACACCACTGTACTACCCTAAACCCTAAAACACTCCCCCAGCACGACTCCCTACACTACCCAAACACCACTGCACTACCCTATACCCTAAATCTACCCCCAGCATGACCCCCTACACTACACAAACACCACTGCACTACCCTAAAACACTACCCCCAGCACGACCCTCTTCACTACCTAAACACAACTGCACAATTTGTTACAGGCGTTGCAACGCAGGCCTGTGGTGCTTACTGGAAGTACCTGGTGGGCTAGTTGGGCCCCAGGGACTCTCAGGATTCAAGGTGACCTAATCCCCCAACTTAAAACGCGCCATGGGGCGCGTTTGCACAGTGGTGAAGGGAGGGGGCGGGGCCTCAGGTGACATGTGCGCAAACACGCCCTGTGGTGCGTTTTAAGTTGGGGAGTTAATTCTCTTTGAATCCTGGGGGCCAACTAGCCCACCAGGTACCTTCAGTAAGCACAACAGAGTTGCGTTGCAGAGAGGTGAAAAAAGGTGCGTGGCCTCGGAATGCCTCTCTGCAACTCAGTTACCACCAGTACCCGTCTGAAAAAGTTGTGGGCACAGGATGATTTTGCAACAAGGCCTCTTTCTGCTCCTCTGTTGGTTCTTTCTGCACATCTTTTGCTTCTTTCTGTGCGTTTTTTCTTCTTTCTTCACATGTCCTACCTCTGTTGGCATAGTTAGAAACTAGCATTTAAAAAACCTTTGAAATTCACTTAAAAAATCATAGGTTTCAGGCACGTTATAGTTAGAAATTAGCATTTTAAAAACCTTTGAAATTCACTGAAAAAACCATAGGTTTCAGGCACGTTATAGTTAGAAATTAGCATTTAAAAAACCTTTGAAATTCACTGAAAAAACCATAGGTTTCAGGCACGTTATAGTTGAAATTAGCATTTAAAAAACCTTTGAAATTCACTGAAAAAACTATAGGTTTCAGACACATCATAGTTAGAAATTAGCATTTAAAAAACCTTTGAAATTCACTGAAAAAACCATAGGTTTTAGGGACAGTTATAGTTAGTTGGACATTGCACTCGTACAAAACCCGTGAAATTCCCCTGTTATAGTTAGTTCAGCTAACTATAACTCGCGCCCCCGCAATGCACTGCTGATGACGTCACATATTACATCACTCATGACATGGTCAGTGACATCACTGATGACATCACTGATGACATCATCCATGTGATAATTTCATGCATCTTCTCACACCCTAATATAACTTTTGATACACCCACTCTAAATTACAGACTGCCATTCTCAAAACCATAGACACTCCAACACCAAAAACTACATACCCACTCACTGATTCTTAGGTCTACACACACATCCACTCACTCACCTGTACAGTCACTCATACTTACAGTCACTCAGTACAGGACTATCATATGCACTCATACACCTATATAAACACTCACACACCGCCACTCATCCATAGAGGTACTCACACACCTAGTCAGTCATGCAAAAAATTAATCACACACCCATTTACTCACCTATACAGTTATACACACACCAGCTCACTTACTCATACAAATACTAGCACATTCTTACGCTCTTATACAATAACTGATACAAGCACACACGCATCCATACAGCCACTCTCACAATCACACACTCTCACTTATAGCCATTTAAATACTCTAACACACATATATACTGCCTTTTACATATGTAGTTACTCGCACATGTACCACTGAGATATACATTCACTCACTAACACACCCATACACACACTCACCCACCCAAGCAGTTCATCACAGATGCACTCTTGAAATCATGCACCCAGTGAATCACCCACTCACACATCTATGTATAGAGTCACACATACCCCACCCACACAAACACTCAGGCAGCCATACAGAT
>CAWUFW010024479.1:37500-40000 GCA_963921515.1 Calotriton arnoldi | reverse complement strand
CAGTACTGATCCTGAAAAGTAATTTTAACCGTACTTACCAGTAACTTGAATTTCCTTCCATAGGATATCATTGCCTGCTTTTTGCTGAAAAAGTTTCTAAGTGTCGATTTTTGAAACATACAAATATTCCTCTAAAATCAGCTGAACTACGAATTCCGATTTACTCACCTGTTATCAGGAGAGAACCCAATGCTGCATCTTTTAACCCAGCACTGACCCTGAAAAGTAATTCTAACCGTACTTACCAGTAACTTGTATTTCCTTCCATAGAAATCCATTGTCTGGTTTTCAGCAGAAAAGTTTCAAAGTGTCGATTTTTGAAACATACAAATATTCCTCTAAAATCAGCAGAACTACGAATTCCAATTTACTCACCTGTTATCAGGAGAGACCTCAGTGCTGCATCTTTGAGCACAGTACTGATCCTGAAATGTAATTTTAACCGTACGTACCAGTAACTTGAATTTCCTTCCATAGGCTAACATTGACTGGTTTCACTTGGAAATTCTTCTAAGTGTGGAGGTTTGGAACTTTATAATATTCCTCTAAAATCAGCTGAACTACGAATTCCGATTTACTCACCTGTTATCAGGAGAGAACCCAGTGCTGCATCTTTTAGCCCAGCACTGACCCTGAAAAGTAATTCTAACCGTACTTACCAGTAACTTGTATTTCCTTCCATTGGAATCCATTGTCTGGTTTTCAGCAGAAAAGTTTCAAAGTGTCGATTTTCACAAACTACAAATATTCCTTAAAAATCGCCTGTATGACTTAAACGCATTCTTTCAACTGTTTACAGGAGATGCACCAGTGCTGGATACAGGATCCACCACTGAGTAAGAAAAAGTAACGATAACACTACTTACCTGCTAAGTGAATTTCCTCCCATAGGATAACATTGGTGATTCTATGTGAAAAAGTTTCTAAGTGTCAACTTTTAAAATACAATAATATTCCTTAAAAATCACTACTGTAACCAAAACGCTTTTACTCAACTGTTTACAGGAGATGTCCCAGGACTGAATCTAGGATCCAGTCCTGTGGTTAGAAAAGTAATCCATAAAGTAACTAATTGCATTTAACTAGAAATTCACATTGAGCTCAATGTTGCATTGTGTTTGAAATTGTGTTGCCCATTGCAACAACTGTAACTACTGTACTTAAAAGTCTATTGCCTATTTGCAAAGTATTTAAACTAAAGTAATTCATTCTGAGAAAGTATATTTTGTAATGTAATGTATAATGTAATTACAATGTAATTTAAAAAATAAAATATGTAAAAATAAATAGTTTAAAAAATGTAGTAAATCAGTATAAAAAAAAAAATATAACAATTAATACATTTAAAAATTGTCATTTACAAAACCTTTGAAATTCACAGAAAAAACCATAGGTTTTAGGGGCGTTATAGTTAGAAATTAGCATTTAAAAACCTTTGAAATTCACTTAAAAAACCATAGGTTTCAGGCACGTTATAGTTAGAAATTAGCATTTAAAAACCCTTTGAAATTCACTGAAAAAACCATAGGTTTCAGACACGTTATAGTTAGAAATTAGCATTTAAAAAACCTTTGAAATTCACTGAAAAAACCATAGGTTTTAGGGACAGTTATAGTTAGTTGGACATTTCACTCGTACAAAACCATAGAAATTCCCCGTTATAGTTAGTTCAGCTAACTATAACTCGCGCCCGCAATGCACTGCTGATGACGTCACATATTACATCACTCATGACATGGTCAGTGACATCACTGATGACATCACTGATGACATCTCAAATGACATCACTGATGACATCACTGATGACATCATCCACGTGATAATCTGATGCACCTCCTCACACCCTAATATAACCTTTGATACACCCACTCTAAATTACAGACTGCCATTCGCAAAACCATAGACACTCCAACACCAATAACTACATACCCACTCACTGATTCTTAGGTCTACACACACATCCACTCACTCACCCATACAGTCACTCATACTTACGGTCACTCAGTACAGGACTATCATATGCACTCATACTCCTATATAGACACGCAAACACCGCCACTCATCCATAGAGGTACTCACACACCTAGTCAGTCATGCAAATAATTAAACACACTGCCATTTACTCACCTATACAGTTATACACACACCAGCTAACTTACTCATACAAATACTAGCACATTCTTACGCTCTTATACAATCACTGATACAAGCACACACTCATCCATACATTCACTCTCACAATCACACACTCTCGCTTATAGCTATTTATATACTCCAACACACATATATACTGCCTTTCACATATGTAGTTACTCACAAATGTACCACTGGGACATACATTCACTCACTAACACACTCTTACACACACTTACCCACCCATACAGCCTATCACAGATGCACTCTTGAAACCATCCACCCAGTGAATCACCCACTCACACATCTATGCACAGAGTCGCACACACCCCACCCACACAAACACTCAGGCACCCATACAGATACT
>CAWUFW010024479.1:0-35000 GCA_963921515.1 Calotriton arnoldi | reverse complement strand
TTAACCACTGGAAGCTGTCCAGGGCGTGATGGAAAGATCAAGGAAGAAGCCAAGAGATTTGTTATTGACACCGAGGAAAAGAGACTTACAAGAAGCAAAAAACGCATCTTATTATTGACTACAATGTGCAACATAAAAAGATCAGGAAAGTAATTCAGACTAATTGGAAAATTTAGAAACTAGGTTTAACCCTTAATGGAGTTCTGATTCTGATGGACTATCCAGACATCACCTATAGAAAGGTAGCACCATTGGGAGATCTTTTAACTAGTAATCACTTTACCCATGGAACTGTAAGGAAAACAAATTGGCTAAATCAACCAGGGTTCTCGAGAAGCAAAAAATGTAAGGCATGTGAGCATGGAATAAATAAAACTAGTTACAAATTGTATACTGGAAGACGTGAAAAGATGAAAGACCATTAAACATTCAAGACAGAATTTGCAATATATGTTTTAGAATGTCCATGTGGAAAATACTATGTGGGAAGCACAGTGAACAGAATGTGTCTGAGAACTTTACAGCATATGTGACTTCTCATACCCTGTGGCCAAACAATTTTGGGATAAACATGAAGGAAACACAATGGGATTATAGTATTTTGGCATTGAACTCAAAGAAAGATGACAGAGGAGGAGATCGTCAATTAACTTTGAGGAGGATGGAGTAGAGACAGATAATCTTGATGGGTATGGAGGCACCCATGGGACACAATTTAGACGCTGAACTGCATGTACATTTATAAGGTTAAGTCTGACTTTTAAGAAAATGCTATTGTGAAGATTATATTAATAGGCTGGAGCTGAGAGGTGGCACTAGAATAATTCTTTGGACTTGATGAATAATAATGTATGAGAAAAATGGTTTTAGACATATAAGAGATAGAGGATTAGCACTATGTAAAATAAGGGAAAATGAAAACCAGTAAATGAAATATTATGCACTTGCACTTTAACACCCTCATTGTATGGGCTTGTTGTAATTGCACTTAAAAGGAATGAAATTTGCAGGTTACTACTTGCACTTTGATGGATTTATACAGATATTTATGAGAAATAAGAATATCTCTATTCTCCATCTGTCCCCCTCCCATCCTTATACTCCACTGAATTTTTACTTTAAAAAAGATTTACTTGAACCTTTACTTACTACACTTTTTCATACATATCTCTGCACTTGCACTTAGAAACGTAATTAACTGCATACTTGAAACTTTTCCAATGCAGAAGGGGATACAAATTTAAAGTAAATCCCAACATAAGACTGGGGTGTTGCAAAGAAGACCTATAGATCTGCCAGCATGATAAAATGATTCAAAATAAGGAGAAGGAGAAAGAATTGACATTTTACTGAGATGAACAATAAGCAAAATGAATGAGAACATCAGTTTCCCTTTTAGGGATATTACTTAATATCATATGTGTCCAGCACAGTTGCACTTTAATCCAATTTGATATGAGTAGAACAAGCATTTGCACTTTAAAATGTAATTATACGCAAACTATGCCATAATTGCAATTGCACTTTATTATGATGCTAAATTTGCACATATTGCATTTGTACTTTATAAATAAAACCTTTGCTTTATATAGATGACCAGGAATTATTTAAATAATAAATTGAACAGCAATTGCACTTTACTAAATGGACACGGTCTACAATTAAAGTTCTTGTATACTGGGATAACTAAAAACATATCCATTGCTCATCTACCTCTATGATAAACTTTTGTTCTTATTTACTCCTCCTCCTTTCCTCTTTTTCCTTCTGTGACTAGTTTGTTCATTTCTTTGTATGTGCAGAATACTTTATTTTGATGAAAGATCAAATTATTCATTGTATTGTGAATTAACGCGACGGAGAATTTCTCCTCTTATTCCTCTTTTCCTCACACCAGCCTACTTTTACTTTTTCTTTCAAACTCGCTTTTCTTTTCTCTGTTTATCCCTCTGGAGCGCTTTACTATGACGAAAGGTCAAATCACCCTATCATGCTAAGAGGTTATGTCACTGAAAATCAAGTACTTTACTATAACTTTCATGAAGAACATCACTAATTTACTGGTCAATGGAAATATAGAAAAGAAAACAAATTGTCAAAAAACTGTAAATAATAGAAGAGGATAAAGAAATCTTGTAATGTCTGCCATTTCAAAAGATTGGCTTCAGATAGTCATCTGCATAGAAACATTATGAGAAATTGTAAAATGTACTTTACACAGAGAAATGAAAATAAATTACTTTTGATGGCGGATGGCCCTTGACAATAATGTAGAATGAAACACGCAGTCCAGTTGTTTTAAAAAAAGTGATGATGGACTATGGTTAAGGGTACCTTTAAATTGACCATCTAGACGGAGGGACTCTATGATCCTGTGGAAGACTAGAGCCTAAACGAGTCGACGGTCAGTGAGAAGCTAAAATAAAGAAATTCACCTGATGCCTATGGTGCTGCGTGATTCCTACCATGGAGGGTGATTATGAAGCAGCCAGGGAGCTGGTTAATATATATATATACACATATATACTCATTCATATATACATTTCACACACATATATTACACATATATACACACACACACGGATAGCTCAATATAAAAGAATGTTTACATTCCATTCATATGCACGTTTTACTGTGTTACATATAATCCCTTATCCTATCTTGACTTATAAAGCGTATAGCTACCCTAAGGCTTCGCAGCACTGTGAGAGCGTACACCTGTAGGGCTAAAAATTAAACCTGAAAATTACTGGGGGTATAGCCAAGTTTTAAGGTGCTTTCTGAATCTGACCTCATTTAGCTCAGTTCTCAGACTGACTGCCATTGAGTTCCAAAGTTTGGGAGAAAGGTATGAGAACAATCTTCCACCCCATTTGGCCTTTTTAATATGTGGAACTATCAAGTGACTAGTGATACAAGATCTTAACGTTTTGCTCAGAACATAGCAGGTCAATAAGGCTCCAACCATATGAGGGCCCTTCCCATTTATTGCCCTGTGGGTAAGACACAGTCACTTGAACTTAATTCTCTGCTCCACTGGAAGCCAGTGTTAGGAAGTTAAAGCTTTCTTAGCAGAGGAACTTTTAGGTATTTTGTAAATGGTTCTAGCCGCAGCGTTTTGCAGCACCTGGAGTCTTTTTTTAACTGATTTGGGGAAACCCAAATATAGGGAGTTTCCGTAGTTTATGTGTGAGGAAATCAAGGCCTGGACTACCACTCTTCTGCATGATATTGGCAGTAGAGCCAACATTTTCCTCAGCGTCCTCAACATGACAAAACAGTTTTTTGGCTTGGGCTTCCATCGAAACAGAGCTGTCCAGCCACATCCTCAAGCTTTTTATAGGGGAGGATGGGACGGGCACAGCCCCTAGACTATATGGCCAACCCAACAATGACACCGGGGAAGGGCTGTTCGGTAGTACCATCAGTTCAGTTTTGTCCCCATTTAATTTCAAAGAGCAAATTGCTATCCAGTAAGTCACTTTCTCAAGGCAAGGGCCTAACTGGGACTGAGAACCTCACTTGAGGAGAGGGAGAAGACAAGCTGCATGTCATCAGCATAAGACACAATCGAGACTCCAAATTCTTGGACAATGGAGGCCAGAGTTCTAATACAGATATTAAAAGGAGTCGGGCTGAGTGTGGAGTCCTGCGGAACCCCACATTTCAGAGGTACCATCATAGAGTAGCAGGGAGGTTCAAAAATCTGGAATACTTTTTCTTTAAAAAAAAAAGACACTAGCCAAATTATATACGTAATCCCTCAAATGTAAAGTTCATAACAATTAGGCCATCTAAAAAAATTCTCAACAATCACATTGTCCCCACTCTTTTCCATAATGAGAAGTAACTCACACCATACTCCAACCATTCGAAATTGATTCATGCCATGTTAAGGAAAATATTATCTGCTGTAAACATTTTAATAAAATGTAGATAGTGCTGACTATACTAAATTGGTCCAACAGCAGCGGCAATCATTCCTAGCGGCTAAGGCCCGCCTTCGAGAGCTCAAGCTTCCATATGCATTGCTCTACCCGGCCCGACTGCGGGTTGTCTATCGCTCTCATACCCACTTTTTTGATTCCCCAGAGGAGGTGTTCCAGTGGACGGATGAGACGGTGCGGCTGCGCCCTCATTCGCCGCCCGGGAGGTACTCTGACTCGTCCTCGAATAGGGTGGCACGGAATTTGCCTAAGGTCAAAGGGACGAGGTCTGGACGCTCCAGGTCTAGAAGGCGGTCCGCGTCCGGCGATGCCCCGTCACGTGTGGGATCTGCCTCGCGACAGGCGGCACCAGCTGATTGATCAATATTTGTGTTCACGCACTTAAAGTCCTCAGGATCTTAGAATTGGCCGGAGGAGACCGAAGACGGCCGGTATCTCTGCTGGACATTCACAGACAGGGATAGGGGCCAGAGGACGATGGGCTGCAAGTTGGGGATCCATTGGCGGGTGAGGGGTGGTACCTCCTGTTGGGGTCAGCCTGCTCTGCCTGCCCCGACAGATACTTCACTGTTTTTGAGGTATAGGGTGGGGGAGGGGGTTGGTTGGGTTGTTCAGGGGTGTTGCTGTTCTTAATCGCACTGTTCCATTACATGTCGAAGCCTTGCTGCGCTACTTTGTTTTGGCCACCGGTGTTCTTCATCTTCACGAAGCCCTTACATGGCTGCTATGTTGGGTATACCGTTCGATTCTTTGGGGTCCCTGCGCATACTGAGCTGGAATATCAGGGGGGCGCTGGACAAGATCAAGCGCGGAGTGATCCTCAAGCAAGCAAAGCGCGCCGGCGCCGATATTTTAATGTTGCAGGAGACGCACCTCATGGGGACGAAGGCACTGTGCTTCCAACGCTTTGGATACATACAAGTGTTCCATTCGGGCTTTGTGCAGGGGTCCCGGGGAGTCGCAGTCCAGATACACCGACGGGTCCCTTACACTCACGTTAAGACGTGGGGCGACACGCAGGGCAGGTACCTTTTCCTTCAGGGCACGGTGGGAGGTGAGACTGTGATATTGGGAAGTGTCTATGCCCCACCGCCATTATCCTGGGGGCTGGTAGAGAAACTTGTGACCATATGGGCGGACATTCCAGAGGGCCTGGCCGTGGTTGGTGGAGACTGGAATGATGTGGTTGATGTAGTCCTGGACCGGTGGAGGCCTGGCGGGGCCCCTGTGGCTCGCCACCCCACCAAGCTCCATTCCCTGGTGGTGGGCCAGGACTGGGTTACCCGTGGCACAGGTTGCATGGTACGACTCAGGGATTCACTTATCTCTCAGCAGTCCACGACTCCTTCTCCCGCATTGACTGCATTTTCGTCTCCCGGGGGGTTGCCAGCAGGGTGGTTGAGGCGGATATCCTCCCCCGTGGGCTCTCGGACCATTCGCCGGTGGAATTACTCTGCGCGCCGGATTGGCACGTGGGCCCTTTCGGTGGCGCCTCTCGCCATGGAACCTCCAGAATGAAAACTATAGGGAACGCATGGAAGAGGCCATTGACCAGTATCTGTCATATAATGTAGGGTCGGTGCCGGCGGCAGAATCTCTCTGGGAGGCAATGAAGCCCACCATTCGTGGGGTGGACATCTCCCTCTGCGCTGCTGCCCCCAGGGTCCGTAGGGAGTCTCTTATTCGGGCTGAAGCTACAATTTTGGATCTGGAGGGGCGTAGCAGGGAGGAGGGGGGAGGCTGGTCCGCCGCCAACTGCTGCTCACGCAACAGGGCTACTCATCTCTCTTGCTAGACGAAGCCCGCCAGGCTTGGTTGGCAACCCGGAGTAGGATATACCAGTGGGGAGAAAAGTCGAGTAAGCTATTACATAGATTGTGTCAAGGAGCGTCGGGCTCCCTGGTTCTCCCGGATATTATCGGATCGGATGGGTCACCAATATTGGACCCGTCGGCCATTGCAGAGAGTTTTGCGGCGTATTATGCGGACCTGTACACTCCTAAGGAATGTCTGCCGGCAGAGGTGATATGCCGTTTTTTGGATGATCTCCCGCCTAGGGCCCTGTCGAGGTCAGTGCGGAGCTGGACCGTCCACTCACGGAGGACGAACTGGGTGCCGCCCTCCGGGAGTTGCACCCCGGGAGGGCCCCAGGTCCCAATGGTTTCCCGAACGAATTTTTGAACCGTTACTTCCTACAACTCTGCCCTCATTACTGCAAGGTGGTGGAGGAAGCCAGAGAGCACGGTCTTCTGCCCAGTGATTGGCGGCATGCAGAGGTGGTGGTCTTTCATAAGCCAGGTAGACCTCCCGAACACCATGCGTCCTATCGCCCTATTTCCCTCCTCAATGCTGAGGCCAAGGTCCTGGCCAACCGTCTCCGGCCCCATATCTCTTCTTTAGTACATCCGGATCAAGCCGGGTTTATGCCCCTGCGGGCTACTCGCCATAATATTCGCAGAGCACACACAGCTATTGCAGCAGTCAGGGGCCTGGGGGTGCGTGCGGCGCTTTTGCTTGCGGACATGGACCGTGCTTTCGATTCATTGAGTTGGGAGTATTTATTTGCGCTTCTGCGCAGGTTGAATTTAGGGCCTCGCTTCTTGTCTTATCTTACTCTACTCTATAATGACATAACAGCGTCTGTACGCGTGGCGGGTTCTGTCTCGTCGGTATTTACTATTGGTCGAGGCACCAGGCAAGGGTGCCCATTGTCTCCATATTTGTTCGCCTTGGCCATGGAGCCCCTGGCTGCCTGGGTGCGTATCGACGCGCAAGTGACCGGTCTCGAATGGGCCGATGGGCTGTCGGATCGCATAGCCCTGTACGCCGACGTGTTGTTTTTTCTCACCAATTTGGACAGGACTGGCCCGCGGCTGCTGCGCATCATGCAGGTGTTCGGTGAGACCTCCGGCCTCTATATGAATGAGCGGAAGTCCACCCTTTGGGTCTTGGGCGGAGGGGGCGACCTTGGTACATGGGCCTCCACGATGCAGTTGGTGCACGGGGGGATGAAATATCTGGGCTTGTTCCTCTCCGATTCGCAGCCAACTTCATGGGACAGAAACCTGGTGCCGGTGTGGAACAGGGTGCGTGAGGATATTAAGACTTGGTCCCACATGCCCTTGTCTATTTATGGTCGCTCAGCCATCTTTAAGATGGTCTCTCTTCCTCGTCTATTATACCAGCTACAGAATCATCCATATCCTATTTCCCCAAGATGGTTCCGCCAGGTCAATACGGTCTTGGGCCAGTTTTTATGGGGGGATGGGGCGGCCAGGGTGGCTCTCCGTACCTGTTTTCAGTCCACATATTGTGGGCGGCTTGCGACTTCCGACATTCTTTCGTACTATATGGCTTTGCACTTGTTGGTCCTTAATGAATGGTGGTATGGGGATAGGTCGGATCCGGTGTATGCTGTGGAACGACGGTTTATGGGTGATCACACGCTACACACGCTCCTATATTCTGCGCCTTTGCGGCGCTCTTTGCCGGCTGCTACACAGCTTGTTTTTCGGATCTGGAGGCAGGCGCTCAGGAGGATGGGTTGGTGGAACCGTTTGACTCGGGAGACCCCGCTGTGGCAAAATGGACGCCTGCCGCAGTTGGCGGCCTTGCCTGGATTCCACGACTGGGACGCAATCGGGGTCTCCACCTTGGGAGATGTTATGCGGGGGCCCGTTTTGAAGTCGTTTCAGGACTTGCAGAAAGATTTTCAAATGCCACGTACTTAATTTTTTTAATATTTGCAATTTCGACATGCTATTTCCCCCAGCTTGTTGGGACTGGAGGTGCTGGCCGACTTCAGTCCGGTGGAGGCGAAAGTTTTCATGGGTGATTTGCAGGACCATAAAATCTCTAAAATTTATCAATCCCTGGTCACACATAGTTCCCCATCTCTGCAGCGTCTCCGTGAGGCCTGGGAGAGTGATGTGGGCTCGCTCGAAGAGGAGGACAGGACAGAGGCCCTTGCCTCCCCTCGTGGGACGGCCATTGAGGTATCCAGTTTAAATACCTCCATAGAGTATATTTTACTAGAGTCAGGCTGTACAGGGCGGGCTTGGTGGCTTCCCCGGTGTGTCTTCGCTGCATGCATGAAGAGGGCACCTTGCTCCATACCATATGGGATTGTTCCGCGCTGGCGTGGTTTTGGCGGGGAGTAATGACCTGCCTGTCTGAGGTTTTGGGTTGGGACCTCCCTCGTTCACCTAAGCTAGTTCTCCTGCACGTCATGGACGATATCGGGGGCAACATTTACAAACGTCACCTTATGCTCCTAGGTTTTACCTTGGCCAAACGTGACATTGCTAGAGCCTGGAAGGCGACAGCAGCGCCCTCCGTCTCGGTTTGGAAGATAGGTCTAGACTTCTGTATGGGCTTTGAGGCTCCCATTTTTGTTGCGAGGGGGTGCCCTCGTAAACAGTACAAAATTGGGAAGCGCTGGGCAGACTATCGGGGATTGGAATTGGTGTTCCAGCACAGGGCTCGGACCGGCTCTAATCTTTCCCCCTTCTTCACTGGGGTGTTCTTTGTGTACATTTGGTGGCATAGAGCTTTCTTAGAAGTGAACTGTAGTGAGTGTAGGAATGTTGCTCTGACTGTATATATTGATCTTACATGGTTAACAGTGCGACGGGGTGGGGGGTGTTGTATGTTTTTCTTTTTTTCTGTTTTGATTTAATTGCAAGTCCTTTCAATATTCTCTTATATATTTGAGAAAAGTGTCAAAGTCATGATAATGTATATTGATGCTACGGAAGTCTCTGGGTTACAGAGCTCCGCTCTATGTGCTTTTGACAAATAAAATATATAAAAAAAAAAAAATGTAGATAGTGTGCGTTTGACCCCTGAATAAAGTTTCCATGGCGTTCCCCAGGACATATAAACACTTAGCAGAAGTATTTAGATCGGGCAATGAGTTATGATGAGATTTGGGGATTGTGTGCATTCAAAGGACTCCATTAAAAAAGAGGGAGGTGAGACCCATAATAATTCTATCTATCAGTCTACTTGTAGAGCCGGACACACACCCTCAATGAAGGTTACTCAGTACTGTAGAATCAGAGAGCAATACAGAGCAAATATTGCATATGCATCAAACAGCCAGGGCTTCATCTTTTCCTAAACATAGGAAAATTAAATGTGTCCCTTAAAAGTAATTCAAAAAGCCATAAACTAACAAATGGATGCATATCTGCTTGTCAGGTATCCGCATAAGGATGCCTAGCAGGCATAAATGCACATACTAATGTCTAATTTTATGCTACAGCTGCATGCAATTTATGCAATAATAAATCCCAAGCAATAGATGGGACGTGGAAGGATCAAAGTTTTGTCTCAAGATTGAAACTTCTTTATGATGCCTCTTTCCCACCCTAGAAATGGTCCGGATTTATTCCAGCAAAGGACTGGAGCAAGAACCAGATGTACCATCATTTTATTTTGCGACTCGCAAACTGCGATTTTTAGTGACTCGCAATTAACGACTCACAAAATGAAGTATACTAATGTGTCTTTAGCGATTACAATGGGGTTGCAAATTACCTGCCTCATTAATAATCAGAAGGCAGGTTGCATTTTGCGACCCATAGGGAATGGCCGGCACTCATAGGGATGGTGGCCTGCTGGAGTCAGCAGACCACCACGTCTCTGACTGCTTTTTAAATAAAGCAGTTTTTTTTAATGCAGCCCATTTCCTTAAAGGACAACTGCCAGCTCTAAAAAAAAATTGGCACCCCCATTCACAAAGGGGAAGGGGTCCCTTGGGGACCCCTTCCAGTTTGCGAATGGCTTACCACCAATTTAAAATTGGTGGTAATCTGCGAATGTTTTGTGACCGCATTCCCGGTCGCAAAACATTCATACATACGAGTGCGACTTGGTATTAGGATGAGACGCCCTTTACACGCCTCTTCTAATAGCGACTCACAAACCTTATTTTGCGAGTCGTTAATGTTATGTTAAGTCTTGATACAGCGCACGACTCATCCCTGAAGAGACATCTCGGCGCATAATCGGCAGGTAAATATAATAGAGGCAGCATTAAAACAACCAGGTTTTAAGTTTTTTTTTTTTTAATTCAGCTACACTTGAGCACATGCGAAAGAACGGAGGAAGTTTGTTCCAGTGGAGCGTGCCCAGATAGGAAATGGCTCGGCCTCCATATTTAGCACTGCGAACGCGTCAGGGCATAAAAGAGATTGGTTGCTTTATTGCAGGTTCCTGCTTGGAACATAAGGGATGAGCCTATTCTGGAGGTATTTTGAGCCCGAGCCTGACAAGGATTTATATGTCAGGCAAAACAGTTTAAACAGTGCTCTCTTGCGAATGGGGAGCCAGTGTATGGCTCCAAGTATGGCGGCTGACAGGGTCCTTGGAGGCAAATTGTTTACCATACGCGCAGCAGTGTTTTGGACGACTTGCAGTTTCGCCAGAAGGAATTCACTGGAGGCGAGGAACAAGGCATTGCCATAATCTAGATATCTGATGACTAGAGCTTGGGTGTGTGTTTTGCGTGAGCTCAGTGAAAGCCATCTAAAGATTTTTTGAGAAGACCCATAGTGCCAAAACAGGTGCCACATGTGGAGGATATCTGGTCTTGCATTGATAGTTGATCGTCTAAGAGTATTCCTAAGTTTCTTGCGGTTGTACTGGGCAAAGGGGTGGGGCCAAGTTCTGCCGGCCACCAATCCTCTGTCCAGAGACTCTGAGCTTTGCCAAACAATAGAATTTCTGTCTTGCCCCCATTGAGTTGAAGACGGTGGAGGGCCATCCAGATGGCAATCTCCTTCATGGAGGTAAAGAATCTCCGTTTGACATTCTCGATGTTCTGCCCAAATGGAATGATCAATTGAATGTCGTCTGCGTATTAAAATGCCTCAAACCCAAAGAATTTAATTAGTCGGGCTATGTGGGTTACGTAGTTATTAAAAAGTGTAGGGCTCAAGGATGAGCCCTGAGGAACTCCTTTGTTCAGGGGGATAGTCCTGCAATGGAATGTACCCATGGAAACTGGTTGGACCCTGTCTTTAAGGAAGTCCCCCAACCAGTCAATGGCTGATCCCTGGATTCCTATCTGCTTAAGACGCTGTATCAGGATCGAATGTGAGATGGTATCGAATGCTACTGATAGATCAAGCAGAACCAGCATGGCTGGTTGTCCATCATCTAGAGATAGCCTAATGGTGTCTACTACTGGAAGTAGAGGTCTCAGTTCAGTGGATAGTCTGAAGCCTGACTGAGAGATGTCCAGCAGACTATTGCTCTCTAAGTAGGTCGTGAGCGGTTTGTTGACATCGGTCTCAAAGATCTTTCCCAGCAGAGGGAGGAGAGATATGGGACGGTAATCATTTGAGTCCTTAGGGTCGGCGGTTGGTTTCTTCATGATGGGTGTTACATGAGCTGCTTTCTATTGTCTCGGGACCGTAGCTAGGGTCAGAGATTGATTACACAATATGGTACTGGCAAGAGCAAGAAGAGGGGAAAGGAGTAAAATAATTTATGGAGGGCAGGGAACCCGGATTTTGCTTTGGCTAGTAAGTCCAGCACCCATGTTAGTGAAATAGGCTCAAAACTTTCAAGTGCCGCTGAACTAGAGTGTTGTGGTATAACAATGGATGAGTTGGTTGTAGATTGAAAACTATTGTACATTATGTCAATTTTAGTTTGAAAGTGAGTAGCCAGAATGTTTGAGAGGCTGGGGTGTCAGAGGAACATGCCTGTGGTTCGACAAAGTTTTTTACAATTTTAAATAGTTCCTTAGAGGAGTTGCATGCCTGGTCTATTTTATGGACAATATGTTGTTTGCGTGCTGTCTTTATTTTGACATGATATGAGCGTAGGGCATCTTTAAATATTTATCTGCACTGCTTTTGGACATCCTCCAGTTACGCTCAAACCTTTTACAGCGAGACTTATCAGCTTTCAGTTCAGCCGAATACCAGCGTGCATTCGGTCTGGAATATTTCCTAGGGAGGGGGTCATAGGTTACCGACTCGCAAAACAGGGTTGGTACATACGAAAATACATTTTACCGGTCGCAAATGGCCCAATGGGACATTTGCGACTGGTAAAATGCGGCAAACATCTGGCCCTAAATGCCCTTCCAGGATGGGAAGAGAAGGAGGAAGAGAAAAACATAAATGTGCAAATACACACAATTTCATATTTAGAAAACAGCAATGTGAAGAAATGTCACATGGTCTACCAGAGATATGCCTGGAAACCTGAAACTGTTTTTAAGCTTTCCCAGTATACTAAATGAGCATGTTTGAATTGGAACAGTTAGTAAATCTGAACCGGTTCATAGTACTACTGCAACGAGTGCACATTTTCTACTTTTTTAAGTGACTCAGGCACCTGCTGATGAAAACACCATATTGTTCTCTCATGCAAAAGTCTTATGAATAGCTCAATACTGCAGTCTTCTCCATGCAGCTGGAAGTGGGAATCATATCTTGAACCATTATTCTTATTAAAATGCTTGTTTGCTCTTAGATGAATGTGATAGATGGCTCCAGATGAGCACTTCACTTACAACATTTACTTTCACACGGTACTCAATATCATCCCTGCAATAGTTAGTGAACCACAATTTTGCAACATTCTGATAAGTTCCAAGAAAGGCCATGGCAAACTGATACAAGAGCTGAAACATCTGTCAATGTTTTATTTTTTCCTTATTGATTCAATGTTAGGGTATTGTGTGTGAGACAATAAAACTCAAAGCATTAAATGATAAATACGGTTTTAAAAGAAATGCTACAATGTAGGTTTTGTAATTAACTATTTGTAGAATGCATATAGGTGCAGATAGTTTCAGTGATAATACCCTATTTAACAACAAAAGCCTCTGTACTTTAGAATTGGCTCCTGAGGAAATATTCAATTATCTAAGACTGATTAACTTTCAATTATTTTCTAAGTGTAATCTCAAACATGGTGCAAAGTAATTAAGGAATTCTTTTTGAGACATTTGTAATTGGATACCTTACATAAGCTATTTGTACATCCTATGCAGAGGTGAACGTTTGAGTATTCCGTGCCCAAGCCCATTCTATATTTTGCCGGACAACATTCTGCTGAGCCAGATAAAACTGTCCGTGAATGCCACTTAGGCCCTTCTGTTGAGGCTTATCTTGCACTGCCACCTTGATGGGCGCACTGCCATTGAGACATCTGGCCTAGTTTCCTTCAAGTGGGTTTGTGCTCATCATCTTAAATCAACTGTTTACCTCATTGCAGGTTTCATTATTTTGCTAGGGATTGGCCACAAGTATTTCTTTGCAATACAATAATTCTGCCACTTTTCCTCTGGAATAAGTATCTCAAATTCCTTAAGCAGATCCACATGGTAAAATGTAATGAACAGTAAAACATATACACCATGGTCACTATTTTCTCTTTATGGGAGGGACAGTGGTAGTAGTTCAGTTTGAAAAGTGCTACAACAGATTATTGAAACATCTGTGCTTGTATTTCGGGGATAGACGGAAACTAATCAAATTTAGACATAGTTAAATAAAAAGGTTATCACTGAGTAAGAGAGATGGGTGCCACAGTAAATGCCTAACCCATATGTATGACACTGACAAGTTGCATTCTGCTTACCATGTGGTGTGTGAATGTTCCCCCCCTCTCCCCCCCAAGGGTCAAAAAACCAGTTACTCCACAGCATTTCTATTCAAGTTGGTCTGAGAGGAACAGCCCATTAGTTTAACAATACAACCATCATCATCGGACCTCTAGTTATGCCCTGCACGGCACATGATATTCATAACATATAGCGTCTACCGGCTATTAGTGATGTTGCTTATCTGTTTGTTCTCCTCTCACCAATCTGTTCATAAATATCATCTTGCATTTCTCCAGTCTGTTGCTTTTCAGACGAAGTGTTTAGGCATCCATGTTGGTCTCAGAAATGGTAGACAATTTATATACTGTGATACTTCCAATTACGCACACATCTACATTGTTTTATACATATACAGATAACGTATTCTTTGATCTTATTGCAATAGAACTTAAAGATTATCATATGTTTTACTCAACAATTCAGTAAAGTTCTTTGCTTTGAGACATCTCTCATACATTGATAAATTCCCAGGACGTTAACTCAAACCATTCCACGACCATTGCTTGCACATTGGTTATAAAGTAGTATCATGTATGTGTATCGATGGAATATAAAATCGATCTATGAGCCTCCAAACACGCATCTTTCTTAAAATAGTGCAGCTTCATGAAGTGTTGTTTTAGTGTAGACTTTATGCGAGCAATAATGAAAATTTCCAATATTTCTCTTGGAAAGGTTAGTGAGGTTCAACTTTGTTTGGGTGTACACCACTTCTAGACTGAAGTGCACTATTGAATCAGTGCAAGGCTTTCTTCTGAATGAGATCTCTGGTGTCTAAAAAGGCTTATTTTTTCATTAAAACATTTTCCACATTCATAACATCGACACGGTTTTTCACCTGAATGCGTTCTCTGATGCTTAATGAGATTTTGCTTCTGAGTGAAGCATTTCTCACACTCAGTACATTTATATGGCTTTTCACCCGTATGAGTTCTTTTGTGCCTTATGAGGCCAATTTTCACACTGAAGCATTTTCTACATTCGCTACATTTATAAGGCTTATCTCCAGTATGCGTCCTCTGATGTGTTATCAGATTTCCTTTGTTGATAAAGCTTAGATCACAATCAGCACATATAAAAGGTCTTTCTCCTGTGTGTGTTCTAGTGTGGATAATAAGCGATTCCTTCCTAGCAAACCCTCTTCCACAATCAGTACACCTGTAAGGCCTCTCACCTGTGTGAATTCGCTGGTGTTTTATAAGACTATCCTTATGTCTGAAGACCTTTTCACATTCAGCACATACAAAAGACTTCTCTATATTATTTAGTTTTGGTACTTTAGCTGGTATAACAAAGGTTTTTCTGTTATCCTGAGATGTGTAGGATTTTACTTCATTACTAACGTGAGCATCTGATACTTTGTCACTTGGAATATGTCCCACAGGGTCGCTGGAATTGTTATTGTATTCATCAAGCATAGGTGAACTCCATCCTAAGTCTGGTTGACTTGCACAAACTTTTGCATTCCTTGGCTGACGGTTTCGTAATATGTTGTTTTTTGAACTTGCACCATCATGTGCTTGGGAATATAAACTAAAAGGCACTTGCAAATCGAACCTACTTTCACAGTGAATAGTTTGCTCGTCTCCAAGTTGCTTGTTGCTCTCTGCTCGTAATTGAGTTTCAGAATGGTCTCCATCTTCTGAGATGTTGGCCATTCTGGAGAGGTTACTTCCTGACAACACTCTATGTGTTTTCGGTTTGTCATAACAAGTTATGTTATTTTGTTTGCTCATATTTCTGCAATCTGTTGGAAGAAAAGAAAACAGCACATTACCTTTCCAAATTTCAAATACAAACATGCATATTACTGAACAACATGTAACTGTTGTGCTAAACTAGTTCAGTGGCAGAAGGGCAAGTGAGATATGCACTTTTGAAGTAGATGAGAAGGAGAATGATGGCAGTGTTGCATCCGCTGTATGAAGAGTTACTGTACAGCAAGAAGAAACTTTACTCTAGCAAAACATGCACAGACTAGTTAGCTGGTGGCTGAAGATAGCGAAGAGGAGAAAGTAAGTAGGCAGAGTATGGTTCAATATAACAAAATGAGAACATATACAACCTATCCTGAAAGCACTCTAGTGAGTACAGGATTGAATTCACAATACTAAACATAATTTATGGGACTTCTAAAGTAAAGGGGTTAACAAGGGTGGTCCAGAGGTAGAGATCTGCTAGTTGGAAATATTTCCAGTAGAGGAAATGCTTGCACCACCTAGCAGTGCAACAATAACGTCCTATAGGGAATCTCAGAAATCTTGATGTCTCATGCCAGGCTGTGTATCCAGGATCAGACAGGAGAGCTTAGTGAAGTCCTACGGAGCAGGAGATGGGGTTACTCTACCAGCCTAGACTGAAAGACCACCAAGGGCCATCACCCAGTGGCCACCACCTATTTTCACTGGAGGGCGCGATTGTGCAGGTTACTTTTAGTACATTTTCTAAATGAATTAGGCTTGTTCATTCAACAAGTAAATTTCAGTGCAAAACAGATTTACAGAGTTATTTGTATAATTTGCAGATCAGTTCTAACGAACATGGATAACAATACTATTTTAGGATAATGCTTTGTGCATAGTTGTTTATCGAGACCTTTCTTTCAAAACAAAAGAAAAGAGGAGGTAAGTCTTGTAGCTGAACTGCATGCGCGCTTCATCCCTATTTCTCTGAATATTGTGGAACTGGACAAACAACTTTATGGCATGGCACCACACTGTTACTAAACTGCAAAAGTAAATTGGTCCAGAGTCTGCCCAATAACTACACATTGATTCATACATAACGTAATAGAGTGAAATGGTGCTCCGTATGTTGCATTTTCTATTCATATATAGTTTCATTCCTGAAACCAGGTGCTGAAGGTTGAATATAATATAACAAATATATTATATAACTGACAACTTGTATTGCGCCGACCAAAAACGTAACAGTCTATTGACTCATTCATTGTAAAGTCTAGACAGCCTTTCTAAGTTTATAATTAATTTTGTCATTAGAAACTACAAACTTAATAAATGTGACTCAATACAGTATGCACATGTAATTTATTAAATGAAACTCAAAAGATTTTTAGTGTGCATTTTATTTTTAGAAGCCTTCTCTTGTATGAATGACCCGACAGGCCTTGTGATAGCTTGGCTCCTAAAGCCAAGGCAACGCCTCCATTTCCCACTTTGACTCTTCTTTTGAATTTAGAAGGTTCTATTGCTTATGTGTGACATTTATGTTTTGGGTGTGCTTATGCGTGAAAATTCTGTGCCTTTTGTGTAACACTTTAAGGGGCACTTTATTGCAAACATTGTGTCCAGCTATAGAACGCATGAATCCCACGCAAAAGGACAGGC
This sequence comes from Calotriton arnoldi, assembly GCA_963921515.1. Classification (NCBI taxonomy): domain Eukaryota; kingdom Metazoa; phylum Chordata; class Amphibia; order Caudata; family Salamandridae; genus Calotriton; species Calotriton arnoldi. Next base: position 18,075 of record CAWUFW010024479.1, on the reverse strand, counting down.
CCCTGAAGGAATTTTCCCAACAGTTATAAATTCTCTCCTTGCAAAGATACCCCTGTCAACACTCCCACCAGTTGTCTGGCAGGACTAGAGTCCTTCTGGCAGAACTCCCCTCTCCCCATTCACTCCCACTCCCCCCACAGTAGGAAACTGTTCACACAACTCTGTGGGCTCCTTTGATCTCAAGTTAGGTTTGGGCTTTGCATATACGCATGAGCATACATACACCTAGATGCTGAAGGAGGTGACCAGGATATACAAAACAAGGAACACATTGGCAACAACTTGTGATGGCGCTCTATCTCAGGGATTTGTATGTTGGGTGTATTTTCTTTATAACTGTTGGTTCAAGGTATGTGGATCCCCCTCCTCTACACTGCTTCAGAAGGGCTCATGAAATAAGGCCATCCACATGTACATGATCAGATACAGTCTTGAAAATTCTTCTAACTTCAAACACTAACTGGCTCCTGGAAAAAAAATATTTGGGTTCCAATATTGAATGCCTTCATGACATCCTGGCATGATTGGGAAAAAGTTTCCTGAAACTGCATTTAGCAAAGTCAAGTCAGAAGTAATGCAAAGTGAGCAGAACAACAGATCAAACTCATTTGAGTCATCCACTCAATTCACTGCAGCAGTACTGCCTTCTGGAAGTCAGCAAAGGACATCAGCCTCATATTCGATGACAATAGAGCCAGCAACAAGGTAGAATGCAACAGTCTGAAGATGATAACCGTTAGCAAAACACTACTATCAATATCACAATGGCATTAAAATGACAGTGGCAATCCTTGAAGTTGCCTGGATTACTAGAACTCTGGATCATACTAACAGTTTTAGTTATGGCACACCAAGAGAGACGGTAAAATTCTTCAGCCACCAATCTGAAACTTTCCAACCCGCTCCCACAAGATTTATTCTATTAGCACCCGGTTCAGTTCACTGTACTTCCCTGGTTTACTCTCAAGAGTGGCTAAATACAAAAAAATAAGTAAATAAAGAGAACAGAAACAAGCATTTGCAATGCAATAGGTCTCGCATTTGCGAGGGTTTAAGCTATTGGCATTGAAAATGGCTATGCCTTTTATTTGTGTTCTGAACCTTTCAAGCGGTGCATAGTTTAGGAGTAAGGCTCAGCATGTCACATCATGCGTGCTAAAAACACATTGCAACGTGAAGACACCAACTGAGGAGAAAGCAAGCAACATATTTTTGTCCTTTATCTTTTAACGCCCTGGTTAAAACTGTGTCGAAAAACTGCAGCTTAGTCACCGTAGGGTGGGGGTTAGTTTAAGCATTTTTAACTTGAAAACATAATAGGGGGGTGTAAATGCATTGCAAATTGGGCATTCTTTACTAAAAAAATACATATGAATGAACATTTCAGCGCGGGAATGTAATCTGGTGCTTATGTAAAGCCCTTGGGCTAAGTCAGCGCAGTAGAAAGACTGCAACAAAAATAAATAAATAAATTGTCTTTAGCAGAAAAAAATATTGTTAAATGCAGATATTTAATAGAACTAGTACTGTCCTAGATGTTCTGCTGAAACGTTTGCTAGTACAGAAAATCAGTTGGCCGTACATTTTTATGGGTGGCATCTGCAGTCCATGGGTTCGATATACCAGTCAGAGTAGAGCGTGAAAAGGCCAGCTGAGGGCATCTGTACAACAAACAAAAAGCTAACAAATCGCACCTTTTGATTGTGGTCACATAGAGCCTGAACCGTGCCTGGTAACGGTGCTGGAGTTTCCACCAGCTGGGCCGAGGGTGAAGACAGTACAGGTCATTTCTAGGTGGTCCTCCATGTCACTAGCCGAGGGAGTCTGTCACCTCACTAGCCCAAGATAGGTGCAGCTGTGAACCGCACAGGTCCTGCAGCTCCATGCTGACTCAACTACTGCCCCGGTATGTCATAGGTCGTGACTGGGAGGGCGAGCTCGGTGCCAGGGAACACAAGAGAGGCACCTTTCACAGTTTGTATTACCAACAGAGGGAGTGCTCTTCAAACCTGAAGTTCCAGAACACTTGCGTCGGCGAGATGTGGTCAATGTGTAAATGTTTTTTGTGATCGACCCGAAGGTATTGGAGCGCTGATCGACCCGAAGGTATTGGAGCGCTTTCATAGCTGCCAAGGTTTCAGATTGCTATGTGTGACATTTTCACAATTTCAGTGTAATCAATAAGGGTGGGCGGCAAATTCCGTTCCGCTCGCGGAACTTGCGAAATTTCGGCATTTTTGCGTTCCGCGCGGAACGCGGAAATGTCAAAACTTCCGCGATCCGCGGCGAAACGGAATTCGGGGGCATGAGGAAGCACTTAACAAGAAATTTGTAACTTTGTGTGTGGAGGCAGGAATTGGGGCACTGCTTGAGCTGTGTGGCTGACAATGCTGGCTACCTGAGCAGACCCAAAAGAAGACAAGAAGAGCATGGAGCAAAAAACGTTGGTCCTGGAGATCCCGCGGACTGCACATGACCATCCCCCCACTTCCCCTTTTAAACTTGGCCAGCTGCGGATGCAGGTTTTCCATAATGCTAATGCTAGATAACGGGGTTACCGGCGAGGACGAGTGGAAAGGGAGGGCAAGAAAAGAGGGATAAGTCTGCGATTCTGCGTACTCTGGACACCGGTGTCGAATCCTTACTTGAGCTGTGTATGCAAGTAAATATATATTTTTTTTTACAAAGGGTGTTCCAGTCTGTGTGCGGCGGTGTGCGGGTTTCTTGTACGCCCCGGGGCTAACACCTTAAGGCCCGAAGTACACGGAAGGCCTTGCTGTCAAATACTTGTGCCCACATACAAGACGAGCGAGCAAGCCGCTCGTCACATGCCGGTAGAATTAGAGGCAGACAGCTGGGACTGACCAATATTTCGCATACCAAGAACGCAGTATAGGCAGGTATAACCCCAACCCTACCCCTTTGTTGAGGTCCCCTAATCAATGCTTACTGTGCACAAGAACACCTCAAGTTCAGATGAAGTGCACTCGTCCCATAAATATTAAACCTACATAGGTGACAAACGTCCTGATTTAAGCAGGAGACTACTCTACTATTTAACATGAATAGTCAGTAAAGCATACAAGTTTAAATTTCTCACGCGGAAAACTAGCAGTACAAGCGAATGGGAAAATTAATTTCTTCAGCTTAATTTTTTCAAAAGTGCCTCACCATTGTCAAAGGCTGGCAGGTATCCTCCAGGTACCAAAGAAATTGCATTCTGTATGTGCCCATCCCCACACCATCGAGCATTTGCTAAGCACTGGGGCACAAGTCACTTTCGCTGCTCCGGCACTCGTAACATTACAGAACTACGAATACACTGCGCCGAGTCCAGTCTGCATAGGTGCTAAATGTACATATACATGACAACACTCACGACTAAGGCGGGAGACTAACGATTTTATTAAGTCAAACAATGCTTTCTACAGTTGCCTCCCTCATAGAAAAACATCCACGTCAATGGCGAATTAATTTGTCCCCGAATTTCTTTTCTAAACCTCCTGTTTCTTTTTCCCCATAATTGGTGCGTCTGACATATAGAGGGCATGGTGATCACGCATACCTTATCATCTTACACTTTTTAATATACGTGTTATTAAATTTATCACAAACTACTCGAGGCAGAGGAGAGGACAAAAAATGTCATTGTTATAATGTGGCACTGTCTGTTGGGCGCGAGTTAAACACAAAAAGATACATTTTTAAAATAGAAAAGCAGGTTTGTAGAATCTTGCCCTTATTATTTAAGGGCGGAAGAGATTGGAGCTCGAAAATGGACAAGGGGGATAACACTTTTTCTTGAAGGACTACTAGGCTCGTTTTTATAAACCAACTGGAACGATTACATGCAAGCGCCAAGATACACAGGTTGAAATAAAATGCATGGCACAATTCTGTTGTGCAAAGTCACTACTGCCCCGCCACAGACAAGCACTTCAACCACACAAGAGCACAGTGCACGTTATGAACTAACCTCCGGCCTTGGACAGAGATAGCAAGAGAGACCATATGTGGCTATGAGTGCAATACAGTCATACATTAACTTCCTACCACAAAACATCCTAATCCTGGACTGGCTCCACAGGGACGAAGCCGTCTGCAAGAGCTCATCTTGGTCAATGTTCTACTTTTACCAAAGACCATTCTGAGAAATCCATAACCATCACAAAACAGCCATGCACAGGGAAGTCAAACAGTTTGAAAGTGCATACAATGTTCCGGTGCACGGCCCTGCACTAGTCATTCAGTAATTTCAACACAGGAGGACACATATTTGCTTGGTAATGTTTAAAAAAAACTCCAGCGATGCTTATAAGGTCCCAAAAGCGAGACCTATTGGCAGGGGGTGAACGCGTGTGCATGAGGTGTGTATGAGTGCATGGGTGCATGGGCACGTAACGGGCGCAACAAGAAATCTCTGCGAGCACGCGAAATTTCGCATGCTCGCGGAGATTTCTTGCCGTTTCGCGGAATTTTGCGAAAGGCAACTTCGCAAATTCCGCCCACCCCTAGTAATCAAGAGTGACATTTTAACGACTATGAGTGACACTTTCTCCCGAGAACATTAAGCATTTTAGACATAAATAATATCAGAAATTACACCCATTTGAGCAACGAGAAACTAAAAAGTCACTTAACTAAAGTGTACTAACCGCAGGCAGCTGCAAACTGAGCAGAGCAGCATCAGTACACCACAGGACAGGGGCGCAGGCAACTCGGAATGATTGAAGCATTAATGTTATTTATCAAGAGCTGCCATAGCAAGTTAGCTAAACTACTAAATCACAGATGCCATAGCAGCCTTCACCCACACTGGCCCCCCTGGGTCCTCCTTGCTGCCAGCAATCATGTGTGAGTCACTCGAGTGACTCACACATTTTGTTCTGGTGTGACAGTGAGTGCGTGCAGCTCTGTGTGACACAGACTGTCAACAAGAGACACCACCAACGCAGCGCGACACAAAAGGTTTACCCGGCCGCGACGACAGGACAGTCTAGTCACACACACGACAAAGAGTCAAGTAGACACACTGTACACACTGGCAGCACTGAGCGACGTGTGACTGTGAGCAGGCTGCCTCTCAGACACAGAATTGAATGTATGTCAAGACAGTGACGAGCGGAGCATTAGAAGTACTTTTACTTAAGTTAGCTGTACTTACTGAGAGTTTTGAGACTGTTCAACTTGTGTGCTGCGCCTCGGCCTGCCTCTCGTCGGCCGGCGCCGCACAACATGCCTGCAGTGCTGCAGCAGCTGCGTGCCCGATTTGTGAATGCAGCCTCCACAGGCTCGATGCGGCGCTGCCACATGGTGAGACTCTGCGACGGCTTTACATAAGCACCGTATTTACATTACACATTCAGGCATGGGGAGATTAAGTGATTTGCCCAGAATCACAGGATGTGGACGAGACCCCGAGGCTCGAACCCTGGTTTTGAGCACCAAAGTCAGCAGTCTAGCCGACGGACCACATCATTGTGAGCTTTTGTTTGTGTGCGCGTGAATGACTGATTGGCCCACGACAGCATGTGTGTGTGTGCGCCCGTTTGCGTGAGTGTACGCGTTGAATTTTGAGCATGTGCCCAATGGGTGAATGCGTGTATGAGTAGTTAAGAGTGGGGGGGCGCACATGAAGGAAGCACACAGCCGCGGCCGGCATGCTCGCGGGAGGGAGGGAGGGGGCGCGGGTGGGAAATAAAAATAAACAAGCAGCATGCGCTGCCCGCCCCTCGCGCACACCGGCTCCTTGCGCTTGCGCCGCTGCCATGTTGTCAGGCAGAGATGAGCGAGACAATGAAAGAGTGCAAACAGTGCGGACGAAAACTGTAGTTGGTGGCCGCTGCTTCCGGACTACACGGAAGTCAGTTGGACATCAACAGCCAGTCAAAACCAAGGTAACAAAAGCTATACCAACATTTAGCAAATGGCAAGCGGCAGGAGAAACTACCGGCCGCTTGCCAACACAGAGATTACTTTATGTCTCGCTGAGACAGCGCATGCAGCGCATGCGCTGCCAAGGCGAGACCTAAAAATTGAGAAAAAAAGCCTGCTTTTAAATGGAAAAAATTAATGGTAGCAGAAATGTGGAGTACATTTGGAAAGGCAAAGTAGAGAAGCTGGACAAGACAACTTTACAATGCAAATCTAAAATAAGGGCATCATGATTGCAAGACAGGCTTCATGAGAGTATTAAAACTCAATAGAGAAATAGTTCTTGAGTACCTCTGTTGCCAAAAAAATACAAAAGAACTAGAATGACGAGCATTTTAAAAAGGGAAATATTTCTCACAGAAAGGAAAGGGTTGACGAGACACATTATGCAAGCAAGGTTAATGAGAGAAACACTGATTATTCACCTGTGCTGCTGTTGGTGTACTCTTTTCTTTCAAAGACTGAATGTTCTTTAAAATTGGATTCTTCCTCTTTCTTAAAGATGGGAGATATGGCTGCCTTTGTAATCACATGGCCTGATACAAAAGACATATCAAAGGAGGAAACACAAAAACTAAGAACAGGCATGTTTATCCTTTATGAAAAATTGGAGAAACGAGCATCTGTTTTACCCATCAGAAGGTAACATCAGGAGATCGAAAAAAAGATGAGGAGGCCTGAACATCCTGCAAAGCGCCTCAGCAGGAGCTCGTGAGCAGGATGCTTAGATCCGATCCATGTGACAAAGTGCAATATGACAGCGAGCAATAGGGTTTAGTTTCAAGAATCTGATAACCATAAGTATTTTAATAAAGAAAGATGGAAGGCGTTAGAGGGAATGAGCTGTTTGCAAACGAGGAAGCATGAGAATGTGTTTTGTGGAAAGACCAATATGTTAATCTAGCAACGTAATGAAAAGGCTGTACCCAGATTTTGTAATAAGAAGCAAATGCAAATTAGATGCATATCAAAGGGGCTAATCAGAAGTTTTCAGCAGGAGTCAAAAATCCAGTTACAGGCACACCTAGAGCAAATGAAAAGTGGTTCAGCGCTATGCAATCACAACTAAGTAAGAAATTTGGAGCATTAAAACTGACCTGAGATGGAGTCGGGACTTCTTTTGCTTGCCTCAAAGTTGTGATTGTGCAACATTCCATCAGTCTCCTGTTCAGTTGCCGGCAAATGTTTTGAATTAGGAACTTTGATACCTGGTGCAACAGATAAAAAATATGCCATTTTAACAGAAAGAGTCATTATTACTAGGAACTTCAAAATAAATTTTTTCCAAAGTAATTTGGTTATCCCAGATGAAGGTTTGAACATTTTCAATACGAGGTGCTGGATGTTTGAGATCAATGCTTCAGAGCATTTCACACCAGTTTTCTTGAATTTCTGTACTTTTTTCAATATGAAGAACACAAACACAGAACTTGACAGCAAGTAAGGACTGTCAAGTCTGTGCTTACTGCTCTTCTGCCTGACGTTTTCACATAACTTTATAACCAACGGTCTGGTAATTTGGAGGTGTTTGGATGAGGCAGAGTGAAAGAAATGCGTCTTTTCTGCATGGTCATCCTAGATATTTCACCTTTTGCTGGACCATATATTATTGCTGGCTTTAGAACTTGGTCAACTTTAACCCTGTTTTTCAGTAGTAAAATGCTTGTGCTTCTCATTTAAACATGGTTAAATTGGCATATTCACAATTAATATATTTAACTTACCCATAAGTCCCAAGTATATGGTACAAGATGTACGAGGGACCTGGAAATTAAATGCCACTAATGGAATTGGGCAAATAATGTGCCATCCACTACAGTGGCAGTGCAAACATGACTTGGGGCCTATCAATGCAGCCTGACTGTAGCAGTGTAAAAACTGCAATATGACCCTTTTGACAGGTCACGACAAGGGGTGGGCAGAACTCACAGAATTTGACTCCGTGAAATTCCGTAGTGTTACATAAAAACTCAACGAGATTCTACAGAGTTCTGTCAACAGACAGAAATAGGCACGTTGCGCGGTGATTTAATGCCAGTAGCGCTTTCTGCGCTGAAAAATCAGCGCAAACAGCATCACATGGTGCATCAGAGGGCGCAGCTACTCGAATTGATTTTGCTGCCGCTCAAGTAGATTTTCTATCTGAGAAGCAGCCTTCTGACAGCAAAAGGTGGAGACCACCCGCGTTAGAAAAATCTTTTTGTCCTCCTAGCGACCATAAATTGTGCCAGGAGATGCAAATCTCACTCGCCAATTTACCGTTCTGGAGTTGTGCACAAGAAAAAATTCCACCATGCAGTAAAAGGCGGAATTTAGCCGGAACTCCGTGCTACAAGAGTAACGCGGAGTCAACAAAATTACACCAATTCTGCGGGCAGAACTGAATATTCTGCCCACCCCTAGTCACGACCCCTCTTCTAAATGTTAATATACCTCCCCCATGTAGGCCTTGCAGCCCACAAGGCAGGATGCATGAGTGGGAGACCTTGATAGGCCGACAAATTAAATCATAAGAAAATATTAAATCACAAATGATTGTCCAGACTTGTTTTCAAGGCTGCAAATTGGAAATACCTAAAATATAGTGGCAAAAAGAAGGGGACCCCACTAGTCATCAATTCAATTGGTTATTTGAAAAGCATACACAAAGTAATTTTTCAATGTGTGAACACTTAAATTTATATCACGTTATTCATACCCATTTTTTTTGCAGGAAAACACTGTCAAACTCCCTTTTATTACATTACGGCCTTGGGAATAAAATGATGCTAATTCTAAATCAAGCTTACTCAATATCTGCTAATATTGTCACCTGTTTTTAAAAGCTCTTTATGGAAGAGGTAGCATGATACTATGTAAGTGGTCATATTTTTGTTTATAGAGCTCACTTCAGACTGCACAAATTATTGTATGTAAGCATTTCGTAAAGAGTCAGTCCACCCAGAGATCTTCGTGGGAGATTATTAAGAGCACGTTGAACTCCATATAGGTGAGTTAACCAACCGCGGCCCGTACCCAATACCCTAGCTGTTAAAGATTGCTTTAAGTCACAGTTCATCCGTTCCACAACAGAATTGCCCTCAGGCCTATATGGAGACGAGAAATGCACCTGCACTCCCATCGACTTCATCGAATCACGGTAAGCCTTAAAGGCAAAAGCTGGACCTTGGACTGAATGAAAAGTGCCACAGGCATAAGTTCCGATAAAGACATGCAAATCTTTTATAACAGTACAAGCGTCGGCAGAGCGCTGCAGCTAAACCCAGAGGAACCTAATGCATTAATCCACTGCAACCAAAATATATTTGAAAGCATTATCGGATGTTAATGGACCGCAATGATCAAGATAAATACACCCAAACGGATGGTTAGAAATGAAAAGATGTGTCTGAGGTGGACACGACACCATAGAACTCTTTAATTTGTTGACAAACATCACAACAAAGCACATATTTGCGAGTCTGCTGGTATAGACCGCTCCACCAGTAGCGCTGCTGTAAAAGAGAAACTGTAGCCGACACTCCTGCATGAGCAGAAGCCAAGCCTTCATGGGCGGCCACAATGAGTGATAGTTTGCGATCATCACTGGGAATCAAACGATCACCAACCGTAGGAATAGTTACAAATGGTACTTTGTCAGTAGTCATTTGATAAGTATAACAGGAAGGGAAACCCTGGGGAAAAGGAGGACCCTCCCTAGATGCGGCTATAGCCGCCAAAATGTCGTCAATTTTATTCATGGACTGCTGCTACTTTAACTGTGGGTACTGCTGCTACTTTAACTGTGGCTGCTTCATCAGCCATTGAATTACAAACAGCATGCGCTCCCGCACGTTGATGTCCCAATGTATGGACAACATGTGTAAGTGGCAAACGGTCCTTAAAAGCAGCCACTCGGACCCAAAGCGATTTATGCTCGATTGTGCTACCTTTAGAATCCAGAAAATCATTCGGTTTACGGAAAAACAAATTGTCATTGAAAGACTGTACACAATAAAAAGAGTCACTCACAACAAGGGTGGGTAACTCAGGATCAGCAAATTCAAGAGCTAAAAATAAAGCTCATAACTCGGCCAACTGGGCCGTGCAGTCCCCAGGGGACTGCGTGTGAACTAAAGTAGAACGAAAAACTCCGTCCACTACTGAACCTACAACAATACCATAAGCTGCAGAATAAGCTTGTTTAGAACCAATGGCAGGTTGAGCCAAACCATCAGCGTAAATGATGCATTTGTACTGATCAAGAGGAAGAACCGTCGAAGGGAGAGGGTGAACATGTTCATACTAAAGAAACTCTTGAGTTTGTAAAGATGGGTCAAAAACAAAACTGACATCAGTCGATGTCAGAGACATAGCCCATTGTATCCAACGTGGATGTAGAGCTTTACAGTTAGGAACACTAGCTTTTGAGACCGCCTCCAAGGCAGGCACTGGTGATACGACAAAAATGCGTTTACGTTGTGCAAGAGGGCGTCCCATCAGAATAGCCATCTGCAAAGCAGTAAGACTTTTCTCAGTAGAAGAAAAAAGCAACTCTGCAGGAGAATACAGATGCAATTTGTAGGCTATGGGAACGTGTCACCCTCATTAAAAGTCACGTAAGTGAAACAGATTGCTCCGGGTAAAATCCGGATGACCAAATTGGTAGTATTTAATCTAGTTTGTAAATATTGTGGCGCAAGCAAGTCTGATTGTAATGCGCGCAACACTGCAGTGTGTTCTGGAAGCCAAGAGGAAGCAGAGAAGAAGAGCGTATCAATGCGTAGAGTGGCTTGATACGATGAGCATAGTCAGGAATGTACTTTCTGCCGAAATTTAAAAAAACGAGCAGACTGTAATTTCTTACAGGTAGATGGAGGTTGCAATTGAGCACACTTTTCCATAAAGTGAGGTCCTAAACCCCTTCCCTCATTCGTTAGCTCATAGCCAAGAAAAAGAACGGCCAAAAAGGCTATAGGCGATTTCGCAAAATTGAATCTGTATCGCAAGGCGGCGAAACGAGTGATGATGCGATCCACTCGCGCAAGATGAGGATGTAATTCATCATCTGTCAAGTAAATGTCATCGACATATGAAAAAGCATCAGGATCAATTGCATTCAAAAGGAACACAATATGTGCCGCAAAAACCCCGGGGTTATTCTTATACCCCATAGGCAATCTTGCATAGTGCCTCTGAGAGCCGAGAGCGCTGAATGCAGATAAGTCACGGCTCTCTGGAGCCAAATTGTGACAGAAAAATCCATTTGAAATATCCAAAGTAGTTTTAAACTTTTTACGCACAATATTATTAATCAGTGCTGTACCATGCGTGTTCTGTATGGCAAAGGTACGGGTATGGCTGTTCAAATGTCTGTAATCCAAAACAATGCAATATGAAAGATCTTATTTCAAAATTAGAAAAAGAGGATTATTCATCGCAGAAACACAGGATTCAATTACACCCTTTTATTCAAACTGAGTGAGAATTTCTTTAACAGATGCTTTTGCGTCACGTTAAATTGGATATTGTGGTTGCGGCTGAGGAGTTGAGCGAACAAGCAGAACATGTAAAGGTGAATTCTTACCCCAACCCGCCTGGTTGCGGTATAAGGCAGGAGCTAAGGCAAGAGCCCACTTAAGAGAATAAGCATGCTTAGTCTCATCCGGGACATATTGCGAAAAAGAAGGAATAATCACTTCCTCGCCACGAGGACAAGCAAGAACAATCGTGGGAGGCCAATCTACCTGCGCTAGTAAAATGTCATAAGAAGACGTCAAGTTGTCCCAAAAAATAGCATTTATGGTGCGCTTAATATCACCTTCGATCTGAAGGTCTACATGATAAAGTCTATCAGGGGGAGCTACGCGGGTGTCCGCGGTTTCGACAGTTACAAATGTGTCAGTTGCTTTTGCCTCCAGAAACTTCCGTCGTGCTGTCAAGGAGAGTCACCGCCCAACTCCTTCCAGGACAAGGGTTCTCACCGTCTGGGGCTTTCTTCGCTGTCAAAGCAGCAACTTTATTCTTCTGAAATGGGGCTTGGTACGGAGGTGGTTCCTCTCGTTTGACTTTCACCCCAAACTGGCACTGAAGGTCCCGCTTAGGTTACGTGGACTCGCCTTGTCTGCAATCCTGTCGTCCTCCTCTGCCAAATTGTTGATCCGATGATTCCTGAAAGGAACGAGGAGAACGAAGATCAGGAACCTGAAACCTCTCTGGAGTTTTAATCTTAGAGTGATCACGTAAATCAAATCTACGTTCAGAAGTGTCAGGTGGTGGTGAACCAGCACGAGACCTAGGCTTCTGTTGTTGTTTATATTTGTCCCATGTCTTTTTAGGAAAGACTGGACACCCCTCCGTCTCAGGAGGTGGCTTACCCTGAGACTGAGTAGAAGGTCTGACTCCCAAATTATTGCGGCCCAAAGATGTATAAACATCGGCATAATAATCGGCAACTCACGTTCCCGATCAATGTCAGCCACCACCGAAAAGCGTTGACAAACCTGTAAGCAAACTGCTTCACCCTTAATATTAGAAAGAATCATTTCGGAGACAAGGGGAAAAATACCCACAAATTCCATCCCCAAATCCAGGGCCGCACCCGCCCTGTGTTCAATCTGTACTTGTTTTAGAACGCTCTGGAGAACGCTCATGGAGGGGGTGCCAAAACAAAGTGTATACACTGAGCCCCAGATGTTGCATTCTGCCAAAGGAGGAATCAGACCACTAGGTAAATACATAGTAAGGATCCTGTGTTTCTCCACAGGACCAGTGTGAGGGAAGACAACATCAATCTGTTCAATCTTTGGAGCAATCCAAAACGGAAGGTCCTCACAGCCTGAGGACGTTTGCCCATTACCGAATTAATAAGAACAGGGCTAATCATAAGGCCCCCACCATGTGCCTGTACCGGAGGCGCAGCCCCAGGTGGAGCCACCAAGAAGGCACGTGAAATAAATTTAATCAGGCGTCTATACAGAAGACATACCTGCCCATACAGTAAACGAATTTCCGCCAAATTAGGGTTAAGATAATTGTGATGTGGAGTAAAACCTGCCAATACAGGCCATGTGGCCTCATCAATACTTAAGGGCCCCATGCGAACGAAAGAATGTGTGGGTAAGGGCACCATTGAACCAAATCTGGTGCGCGCAGGCCAAAAGAGGAACTTCAACCACCGCATAAGGACGATATGCTGCCAGAACCGCAGCAACCGTATAGGCATGAAAGGAATTATCATTTGCATCCACTGCGGGAAATGTAACCCTTGAATAAAAACTTCAAAGCGGTATGCTAGATCCGCTTCAACCACAAAAACAACAGGAGACCCGAACATGGGGACCCCATTCTGGAACGTATGTTGTATAACCTCCGCGCGGCAATGTGCCGGAATTGCGATTGGTTGAGCCATAACGAAAAGTAAGAAAGGGATCTATCGGTAGCACAACACGGGTCAAAAACCTTTTTTAGAATTCAAGCTTGAAAAACCTACAGCAATAGGTGTACCCTACCAACTGAAGAGGCAAAGCCCTCCCACCATGGACGTCTCCGGGAACCGGTGTGAGGGAATTGTGGACCAGCACAAGCGCTACTTAGGGATTCCGTGAATTAGTACCAGACCGAATGTTGGTGGCGCCATGTTGCAGGGATTCTGCGGAGTCACAAAACTATGCTTGGGATCATGGAACCTTAGTAGGCAGGGACTGAGTCATCCTACCACCCGAGTACCCATGAGCCCAGGGACCGACTAGCTATAGTGTCTCGCTTGCCCTCCTACTCACTCACAGAGGAACAAGTTATTAGACACCCCAGAACACAACACTCCCGACCCTCTCAGGAATCGCGGTTGCAGGACACACCCTTTCGCTCCCACTCTCGTACCAGTCAATAATAAGAGTTGACAGAGACACGAGAAAACTTTTAAATGATTTTAACTATCGTGCTCTAGTATGTAGTATACGTGCCACAACAAGTAGAAAAATGACTAACACAAATACGGTTAGCATAGCAAGTAGTCCGTAAATTATAAAAGGGGCTGTCATTATATACGACAGTGTAGCCTAACCTCCCTCCCCTTCTATAGAAGCAAAATGATTATATATTAAAAGATCTCTGGGTGTTAGCAGCAGACCCCATACCTCAGTCTATAGATGGAAGATCTACATCACAGGTGCTGTCACGCGCTCTAGAAAGACCCCTCTACAAGTGTGTTACCCACCCATGTCTACCTATATGACCAAAGTACATGTTCCCAAACAACAGCTGCATCTCCTTGTTTTGTCTAGGTGCTAGGGCCTGACAAGAACGGAATAACAAGGGGCATTGTTGTTCGACCTTGTCTGCAGTGTTCAGACTAAATCCCAGGAAAGAACAGAACGCAAAAACAACAGCATGTTCTGTGTGAAAGTTGCAGTGTGGCACAAAGCAAAATACCTTTGTGCAGTAATGTACGCAAAGCGGAAGACAGTCTGCCACGGGCTCATGCTAACATAGGGAAAACGACAATGGCCACCTGGACCACGTGACAGTAGTTTGTTGTAAAAATTTCATAGTAAAGACTGTTTCCCAGAAAAAAAAAAAAAAAATGCAATGCATTACATGAAATGGTGTTTCCCTGTTGCAGAGGATCACATGAATAGGGTCTTTTTGAAAAAGCATCTCCTGGTATTGGAAGCACTGCACAAAGGCTAGCATATATGTCAGCCTGCCTACTGAGTGCATTACATATAACCACATTAGTTCCACTGAGAAGAAAAACATAGGAATACAGAGGTTTGCAGGGCCAGAAGAACTTGGTTAAAGCCAGAATAAAATACCATCAACGGGTTTGTCTTCTCAACTAAGTGGAAATATTTCTGCTTCAGAAGATGGATATAGAATATCAGCCAGGGTCGATGTCCAGCGTTTAATAAATTAATACATCCAGAAACTGACAAACATCATTAATTTATATACTGTAAAATTATTAAATGTAAAAGTGTGAATAGAATAGTTCCCAATTTACATTTGCATTTTCAAATAGAAACAATGTATGGTTTCTAGCTAGCAGATATTGGGAGTTATACTTAGCTTCTAAACAGAAGAGTTGCTTTGTTTGATAAAGAAAATATTTCTTCATGGACAAAAAAAAAATTATAGTGCCTTATTATTTTCCCAGAACACTGTAAAATTCTTCATCAAGGTATGATGCCATGCCATTACAGAAAGGGTCAGCGGTTGTCGTTTTTTAACTTCACCCTCAAGATAAGAGTCCCGTTAGGGGGGTAGTGATCTCAGAGGAGGTGGTCTGTACATCACCGAATGCTTATTATTCATTTTTCAAAGTGGCTCAGACAGCCAATGAAGGACTGACACCTAAAGAATGGTTAGACAAAATTAGCATAGGTCGTATTTTAAATGGAGTATTTTATTAACTTATGTTAGCCAGGATTAGGAGAATATAAAAAGAGATAATGCTGAACAAAAAGAGCAATTCAAAAAAAGTTTTAGCGGTCTTCATTGAATATTAATAATTTCTTCATATTGCACGGGTAAATCCCGACTCCCAGAAATTTTAGGTACAGGCCTTGAACATCCATCAATACCTTGATTTTCCGGCAGCATTTGGGTGGCACAGAAGAGGCTGACAGGAAAGGAGGCTCCTTATCTGGTGGATTATTTTACTGATATTGATTACTTGAGGCGACAAGAAATATTACTTGGGGCACCAGCCACTGCCATGCCACAAGGCCGCCATTGGAATGGAGAAGAAATCATGAGCTAAATAACTGAAATCAATAGACCCACACTGACCAGCACCTAACCTGGAAATTGGAAACGCGTGATTTAAGGATATAATCGTTCACTGTTACACTTTTTTGGAGTAGTCCACAGACCTGAAACACCTGGTCTACTCTATGTTATATACGACAGGATACATTTTTACAGGATGTTTACTGTAGATCGACAACACTACATTAGACTATCATCTTCACAGATCTTGAAGCCTGTATTCGGAGCCAGACACCTAGTGAGTCTGTGTAAAACTATCATATCAGTACAAATGATATACACTTTGTTTGAGAAGCAGCAGTACTGTGGGGCCTGGATGCCTTATTAGTATTTTAACAGTCCTAAAAGTGTAATGGCTTCTTAGAGAAGGCTCTTCCGCACTTGACCCAAAGAAGGAACTGACCACATTCTTGAAGTCTTAAGCACCCCACCCACTGCAGCGTTAGAGCTACAAGACCTCTTCCATGTTCTAACCCAGCTGGTAAGCTTGTGCCAAATTGCCTTCAAGAAGGCTCAATGGAGTTGAGAGAAGGTTAATGTATTGGAACAACAGATTACTGCTAAAGGACTAAACCTGAAACTAAAAAAAAAAATAGAGACGCTCCTCAAATCAGAAGATACTACTACCTTGAAAGAACTTTGGGGTTTACTTGGTCTTACAAATTACAGTTCAAAGTTCATTGAATGATACAAGGAGGTCTTACAGTCGTTAACTCAACTCCAAAGGATAAAATTGGGGTGTGGAGACTACCAAAGAAATGCTGTAAATGTTCTTAAAAAGAAGTTATCTGATGCCCTGTGTTTAGCATAGCATGAAAGAAATAAGAAAATATTTTTGGAGAAGGGACATTGTGGTTCTTGACTAACAACGGTATTACACTTAAAAACATAACCAAACCAATACAATTATTTTCTGTAGTAGTATGGCCATTATCAGGTGTGGGGCGTTTTGTACCTCTACCAGAAGCCTTTTTAGCAACTGCATGGATGCTTCAGCATTTCTGCAGCTTCATCCAAGGGGAAAAAGTCATAATAGAAACTGTCCATCAATCTCTATAATATTTTCAAAGTAATCAAATTGTGAATGGTAAATGTACCAATTCCTGATTCACCAGCTGACCTTCAGCCATGCCATGGTTTCCTTTAGAAATCAGGTATGGATAATCTAAGAAAACCCCAATAGCCAAAGGATTAACCTATTTTCATGACTGCACCTCAGAGTCTAGCCCAATGAGTGCATGTGGACGGATCCCTACTATGCATCAAGGTGAGTGTTTTACCATCTCCAAGAAGTTGGGAATGAAATCGTAGATGCCAATGAGAACATGTGGAGTAAAAAGCTGCAGATTTCTATTAGTGAGACGCCAAAGCATTGAAAGGGGGATTTCAGGCAGACTCATAAGTATTACTTAGAATGAACAGTAAATTAATTTGGTCCAAGACTGGTAAGAGAACTTTGAGATACATAAACAACGTAGACAAAGCAATCTATTAAACATACATGTAACATTAAAGTATAGTAAAAAGTACAATGAGTAAAGTAGAAAAAAACCTATGTGCCACTAAACTATCCAGAAAGTCACTCAAGAGGTGGTATGACCTCAACATTTATGGTACACTAGGAAGCAAATTCCAGAAGGAAGTGATACTTGTGTTGCAGTCTCAAAGTAGTTCCAACAGGGTTGCTGTCTAGAGGCCAGCTCCAGTTCTAGAGTGTGGATGCTTTACTCAAATTGAGGAACTATTGTACACCTCCATTACATATGCATGGGCAGAAACTAAAGTACTAACCTGTCAAATAAGAAACCCCAGACACTTCCAACAATTTTGCAAGGAAATTATTCTTAATGGCATTTGTTGACTTCACTGTGGATGAAAGTACCAAGAAGGACACTGCTCAAAGTTTCTCCCATAGCAAACTGAAAGCTATGGTTTGCAGGGTGTGCCCATCTCTCCCATAACCCACAGACTCAGCTCAAGGGCAGATCCCTTTGCATCACAGACTTGAAACAAGGAATAGATTGGGTCTAAGGGGCAAGAAACTGTCACACGGATTCTCTGAAGCAATTGAACCCTTATTTTTCTCAATGTGAAGTATTCAAGAATGTAGGGGTCTGGTATACCACACACGAAACAGCAACTGAACACTAATTCACAGAAGTGACATCAGAACAGAAGTGAGAGATGCTCGGTTGGTACAGAACAAGTTTCAAACAGTGTTTCCATTACACTTATTCCCGTGCTGAAATCCCAATGCCTATTCAGTGGCAAGTGCAAAGTTAAAAAGAGGCCATAAACTGTTGTGTAGTTCCTATAGTACCCATGCAGGACCTGCACGTTTGGATAACAAACTGTGGGCTTGGTGTTAGACTGACTCTGTTCACCCCCACC
>CAWUFW010024478.1:0-59961 GCA_963921515.1 Calotriton arnoldi | reverse complement strand
CTCAAGCTGTACAAAACCAACCTGTGCCATACATTGGGATGCGATCTCCTGTCCCTGCTGAACGTAAGTTACCGACTGACTTACCGCATCACATTGTTCAGCTGCGTCATGCCCGTCTTCTACTGTCGGAGGTGTCCCTACCAGCATCCCGTGGAGATATGCCTTCCAACCCGGCATGTCTGAAGGCGGACCTGCTACCACTACTCCTCCCTCTGGACGCACACGACAGGGCCTGCTCTGCCTATGGGGGCATGGCGTATGTGGCCAACATCGCACCCGCACTGAAATGGGACCACTGTGCCTCCACACGACGGATCATCGATAACAGCTACATCGAATGTCACCCAGCATGCCCCATCATGGTCCTCCAAGGGACAACTTACGAACAACACCTTGACAGCCACCATCCGCTACATTGGCTGGCAAACATGTACACCACCAATGACATGGAAGCCCTGCTGGACGGCATCGCATACCTGACAACCTGTAAATACGTCGGACCACAACGCAGGTTCCCCGAGTGACCTATGATGTCCAACCCCGCACCCATGCTTAGCTTCCGCACGGACTGGCCAGTCACCACCACAACAGCCATACCAAACGACCGGCAACTGTAACCACACCATCAACGACATCGCCATGACATCGGATATGACCGGGACATGCACACTGTTCCCCATCACATCCAGGAACACCGCATGCATCGTGGGAGGCAGTGGCATGGGCTCTGTGTATCGCACCCACATGGACGGAACTGCACGAACAACCAGGACACGACATGGATCCAGCGCCCATGGACACACACACCGCTCAGTGGACATGAATAGGTCGCCTGGAGTCTGTGGGTGCTGCACCCCTCCCACCCCCGCCCCGGGAATCCCATACCAGGACCTTTGCATGGACGACAAGTGCATACAACAACAACACGACCCCAGTGACTGTGACATGTCCAGTAACCACCACAGTGCAACAACAAGTGGCACGCCGCTGCATGCACGCAAGCACATGCCCTGATGTCATCTCACATGCACGCGTGCATGAGGAACAACCGCAGCAAACCTGTCACATGGAACTGAGATGGACTGTGCCCATGATGCCAAGCGGTCTGGTAGGCTACATGTATACCGCCTGTGTCAAAGTCCGCAGCTCCGCAGCTATACGTAAATGTACATTAGCACAGCCTTGGCCAAGCAGATGTCACTCTGAAGCCCACATCCCACATGCAACAGCCAATCACATGTAACCCCACACCCTATCCCATTTGCTATCATGCTCAGTATATCCTCAACATGTATTCCGCTGCCAGTAGTGTCCACTATACTGCATCACAGAGGACAGAAGACTCAATATAATGTTTGAAACCAAAACTGTCTCCGCTGACTCATTTCACAAGTACGAATGAGAGAGGATGAGAGTATGTGAAGTACACGGCAGTCGTGACATGACCATGTAGTCCACTGGTATTGGATGTCAACGCAAATGAGTAGCACAACTGTGGAAGACACACATGTGTCGTGTGAAGTCGTATGGACGCAGTGCTCAGGTGGGTGGGTGTGACGGGTAGATGCGCACATGCCAAGTTGGAGCACGACGTGTTGGGAGGGGTCATGAACAGTACACCACCGCTTCCCTGGGCATTGTGAGAGGACACCTGTCGGGGGGAGTGAACACGTGTGTGCACAGCAGCCGGGCACACGTACAAAGCGGTACCAGGCGCACCTCAGCCCACCCTCTGTGGACAAGCTGGATCCTGTTGTGCGCCCGCCATGCCCCCTTGACAAGGCACACACAGCCCCAGTCGACCAGGTGTAACCCCAACATAGTCAATCCGCACAGGCGATACAGGGCACGGGATGGCAGTGGAGCATGGTGTGTGAGAGGTCTCCTCGCGCTCCTCCTGGTCATATCACGCAGGCAATAGAACCTCAACGTCTAGCATGGCACAAGTCAAATGGAAGTGTAGGGGGACGCACCACAGCACGAGCAGCACTGACGCCACGGGAGGTGGCTCGCACCATCCCATCCATTGCCCATTATACCAACCACGCCACATGCCATTGCGACTAAGTGCAAGCGCGTGCGCCACCACCCCCGAGCCCTCCCCAGAGAGGCCAAAGAGTGAATGTGTGGGCCATCAGTCACAGACGGACGCGGCATGGCCGCAAGGGCAGCCACAGCCACTGGGTGTCGCAGGTGGCGGATCCGGAAGGCGAAGACTGTGATGCATAGTCCATGCAGGCCGGGTCTCCATTTGGGGCACCACGCAGGTGGACGGCGTCCCGCCACACATCATACCCTGAGACAGCCCACTCGTGCAACTGGACCCACACATACACTCCTTGCCCTCTCTGGTGCGAGCTTGGGGCTGCCTGTGCAAGCGCTAGCCTCGCAGGTGAGCATGCATATTGGGGGGCGAGGGGTGGACATGAGGGCTGGGGCGAAGATGACTGTATCACTGTCAGTTAGTACAAGGGATGACCCAGATGTGGAAAGGAAGAGACGTGTCCCGTGTGTACTGCAACTAGTCGCCAATCCAACTACTCCCCATGTCCGGAATGTAAGCCCGCACCTAGGCCCGCCCATCCGCCACATCGAACATACCACCAGCACGACAACCTTCCCATTCGAAACACTGACTGGGGGTGGCGACCAGTGAACAATCATGTGTAGCCTACCCACGCGTACATGTGGGCCCTCCATGATCCATGTCACCTGCGGCAAAGACATGACATGCGCAATGAGGGAAGTGAGGAGAGCTGTCCGCCCCACGCACAGAAGGTGCATCAGCTCCACAGACCCAGCAGCGAGTCCAGCAGGGGTCACATGTGCAGGGGCAGCTGTGCCTGGTGTGAAGGCACATGCATATAGACAGCACATCGACCAATGTGTAGTCTGCCCACATCCACAGTCCATCATCATGCGGACATAGGAATTGAACACAGGGCAACACATCTTAGTTGGTGCACCCACCGTGACCAACAATGCGCAATCATCGACGTACCCGCCCTGTGCATGGCCCCCCACCCAACGGAGGCACATCCAGTGCCACCATCCCACACACACAAGCCTTCCACGGAACATGCTGTGTCCAATGGTCAGTACAGAGTCAGCGCCCATCTGGTGGATCCTGAACAGGAGACACATGCACACACATGCCAGCTCCCACTATGTACGCCTGCCACCTGGCACGTGCAATGTAACCTCTCACCTGTGACGTGTGACTGCAAGCACACAGCCGTCTTGGCATGGGGCTGTCAATGTGGACACCTGTCAATGTTTCGGGAGGTGTGATCCGTACAGTGCTGTACATAGGGTGCAGTGCTGACACCTACTACTGTCTCATATCCCCTCGTGCCACAGGTCCCACTTGTTTTGGCCGCTCAGCCTGTGCCCACATCGTCGTCGTCGCCGTGTGCCATACTCATCCAGCCTCGGAAGCAGTTCCATGCTCAGCAGACACTCATGTTGCCGTGGCGTTGCCGCTTGACGAATATGCAGTCAGTCCCCATCAGCACGCCCGCAAGTCATTGGGGCCTAGATCCCCATGTGCATGCACATGGCAGTGGTATGTCTCACTAGCCATTGCCATTGTTGGGAGACCTGTGTAAGTGTATTGTGGTCGTGCCGTCCCAGCTTGACAGCTGGGCTGTGGCTCATGTGCTTGCTCAGTCATGTCAGTGATGTGTATGCGAAATTGCTATGTGTCGTGTTGCTTTGACATGTGTCCTCTGCAATTTCCTAGGCGGAGACCGAACATTGACCGCCCATACCAATTGCTGGTGGACATGGACGATACAGAGGTTATTAGGAAGTTTCGGCTGGACAGGCCAACCCTGCATCGACTGTGTGCCATGTTAGAACCCCATCTCCGTCCCCGCAGGGTGTATCCGACTGCTGTCACCCCCACGGCTAAGGTGATGGCCGCCATGCATTTCTTCGCCACTGGGTCATTCCAGCACACAGTGGGCAGTGGAGGAGGGATGTCCCAGCCCATGTTCAGCAAGGTGCTGAGGGATGTACTGGCAGCCATGATGCTGTACCGAAACAGGTACATCCGCTTCCCCAGGGCTCGTGAATTGGCGGCAGTGAAGGGTGCATTCTATGCCCTTGGCAGAATCCCACACGTCGTTGGAGCCATTGACTGCACACATGTTGGCCTTGTTCCACCACAGGCCACTGAGCACCTGTACCGCAACAGGAAGCACACGCACTCCCTGAATGTGCAAGTGGTGTGCCTTGCGGACATGGTGATCACCCACGTGTGTGCAAAGTTCCCAGGCTCGGCCCATGACGCACACATAATGCGCAACAGCATCTTGCCACGACTGATGGCCAATCTGCAACAGGATCGTGGCTGTATTGTCGGTGAGTATGTGGAGTGGTGTAGCGTGCTGGTTGTGCGATGCTGTCCCCTGTCCAGTTGGAATAGCAACGGTTCTCTGTGTCCCTCACACCCAGGTGACTCTGCGTACCCGAATGGGGCATGGCTGCTCAGTCCATTGAGGAATCCTCGCACCCCAGCAGACGATCGATACAATGAGGCACATGGGAGGACCAGACGTGTGGTCGAGCGTACCTTTGGCCTCCTCAAGTCCAGGTTCAGGTGCCTGGACCGCACCGGGGTGCACTGGCGTACTCCCACAGAAGGTGTGCCAGATAGTGGTGGCGTGCTGCATGCTGCACAATCTGGCCATTCGGAAGCAGATCCCCCTCATTGTGGATGACGGAGATCAACCAGGGCCCCAGCCCGCAGACCAGGACAGCTCGAGTGAGGAGGACAGCGGAGAGGAGGAAGCTGGGAATGTGCGGCAGCAGCTCATCGCCCGCTACTTCACTTGACGGTGAGTGTCCATGTACGACGGCTGATGTGGCTGTATCTGTGCAGGTGTGTGTGTGCTGTGTCAGGGTGGCCGCTTGTTCACTACGTGCTGTGTGTCAACGCTCCATGGCCAGGGTAGTATGCCACTGTTGGTGACTGTGGCATTGTGCCCTATTGCTCTGTGCGATGTGTGTACATTGCCTGTAGTTGTTGACATGTACTGTGTGATGGGTGTGTGACACACTCATTGAATGTGCTCCTGTTCTGTCTCCCACCCCTAGGTCCCTACAGGCCCTCCGGATTCCATTGCCATGCCACGCATCAGGTGCCTTTCCGCCCAAGGTGGCCGTTGTATTCCGTACAAATAAAACACAGGGCACAAACAGCAGTTAGTGAAAAAGGTGCATTTATTACAAACTGTGACATGTGATTGTGTGTAAGGTGATGACAAAAGTGGTGCGTGCAGTGACAATGAGCTGTCGGTCATGGCTGCGTGATGCTCAGGGTGTACCCACTGGTTCTATGTCCATAGTCCAACACACACATGCCATCCAGATGGCTGTGTGGAGTGGGATCGTAGTCCAAGTCAATGCAGTGGCTGGTCAAGGAAGGCTGGCGGAAGGCTGGCTGGCTGCCTCACTTGCGACTGGAGCGTGCGAAGTCCTCCCGGGAGATCTGTTTCCTCTTCGGACGGCCCCTTCCACGCTTGCGAGGGGGTGCCTGCTTGCGACATGCTGGTGGCTGAGGTGTGCTCACTGGCTGTGGACGCAGGGGAACTGGACACTGCTGCTCGACCCTGCGCCCCGGCAGGTGGTGGCGGAGGGGGAGCTGCTATCCCTGGCCGTGTCCTCACCGCCACCACCAGCTGGCCCATGAGGTCCACGAGTTGACCTATACGGGCGTCCATGGACCTCAGCACCCCCAGCACCTCCCGCGTGTCTGAAGCAGACCTGACCCATTGTTCTTGGGCCTCCTCATAGGCCCCAAGGACTCTGGCCATTTGAGGCAGGGCATGGCTCCCAGGGGAGGCTGGCGTTTCCCTGACCCTGCTCCTCCTACCAGTCCTGCTGCCACCGGCCTGCCCACTAGCCACATTGCTCACCACGGTCCTCGCTGTGGCTCCCAGGGTGGATCCAGTCGGCCGGGCCACCACCTGCGCTGGGGCTGGTGCCAGCGAAGACGTGGTGGTGGTGGCGGCGGTGGTGGTCGGTGCGGCGATGGTGGCGGTTGCGGCAGTGGTAGTGGCCGCAATGACCGTGGGTGTGGCCGCAATGACCGTGGGTGTGGCCGCAACGACAGTGGCAGCAGGGGGCTGGGACTGTTCAGCAGCCCTGGATGATGGGTTGGTGGGTAGGAGGGGTCCTGGGGAGCGGCTGGGCCCTGCCACACCAGATGGGCCTGCTTGGTGGTCCGTGTCCGAAGAGGAGGTGAGATCCTCCACATCCGTGTGTCCTCGTTGGGGGCTTGTGGGCTGGCTGTGCTGGCTGCTGTCTCCATCCCCAGCATCCGGCAGTTCGTCACCTGTGGAGAGAATGAGATTTGTTATTGTGTTGCACCTGGCGAAGTATGTATTTGTCGTCTGACATTGGCAGTTCGTGCAATCTCGTACATGGGTTTCCCGGAGGCGTGTGTGTGGCTGTGGCATTTGTAGTTGTGTGTGCTTGGCAATGGGACTGTGTGCTGTGCACATGTGGCATGGGACGGATTGGCCATGCCGATGGGTGTGTTGCTGTGCCCCTACTCATTGTGACTCTGGTGTATGCGGGCTCCTGGCCCATCCTGGGTCTGGTTTGTACTTTGCTTTTGGGGTTCAAATGGAACGCTTAGGAACGCATATGGCAACATGGGGGCCATGCCCCAGATTCGCATTTGGGAGGGAATATGCTTTTGGGGTACATGCTGTGAGCCATGGGTGCTGAACGTGACATGTGTTGTGGCAGCATGACAGTGCATGGTTTGAGGTGTGTGCATGCTTGACATGGCCTGCATATTTGCTGTCTGTTGTGATTACTGGACATGGCATTGGACGCATCGTTATGAGTGACTGATGGTTGTGTGTGAAAGCCAACGTATTGCAGTTGTCCCATCTCCTTGGTGTGCGTGCTGCCCTGTGCCATGTGCATCACTGCAGTGCTCGTGGGGGTGTGGCCCATGTTGTGTGTTGTTGCTCACAGTGTGACGTGCGCTTCATTGACTTCTGGCACATGGTTGGTCATGGGCATGTATCTTAGCGTGACTGCTGTATGTGTGGCAGCTGTGCGGATGACATGCCTTTCATGAGACTGGGGCTGACGGATGGGATGGATGGTATGTTGTATGTGCATGGTGTGTCTGTGTGTTTGATGGGTTCAGTGGTGTTCGTGTGCATTTCTGTTGTTCCGCTCTGTTGCGTCTTGTGTTGTTTGTCTTACATAGGCGTAGTTGTGGGGTGTGTGGTTGACAGGCAGTAGGGGCTACATGGACAGGACTTCAATGGTGTTTCGGTTGTGTGTGATGAGTTGCACAGTGGCTGCCGTGGTGGTACTATTTTCAGTGTGGCTTGTGTATGCAGACGTGGCTCCTTGGGTGTTGCTATGTCTGTGATGGGTCATGTGGGGTGTGAGTCTGTTGTTCATGTCCGTGTGCACATTGTTCACTTGTTCGTGACGGTGGGCGGTGCTGCGTTCGTCTGCTACGTGACATGTCCCATGTGTTGGTCGTGTTATCGGTCCTCATGCCTCCAGTAATCCAGCCCTGTCCAGTTTCCCACCTGCAGGTTGTTCGTGCGTGCACTGTACTGGATGCCACATGGCTCTAAGCGGGGGTGCTCCATGTTGCAGGTCTGTGGGGGTGGGGGGTGTTGTGGGTCGTGGGGTGGCTGGACACCCACTGACACCGATTGCTGTGGACCGTGATGTCTGCCTTTCGGCTGTCGTTGTGCACTGCGGTGGCTGACACGTGGCTGTGGGGTGTGGGGATGCTCCTCCTTGCTGTGCTGTGGGACTAGGGGCCTGGTGTGTGTTGTACTTGTGCTGTCCACCGTCCCACCCACTGCACTTTGTGTTCCTGCCACTTACCTGTTACTTGTCGGTTTGTGCAGCTGTGGCGGACACATGGGTGTGGTGGGTGCTCGTTGTGGCGCTTCTGGCATATTTGGGGACCTGTTGGTGGTTACGTGGCTAGCTGAATGTACACATGTCCCCACGCATCTTACAGTTGTTCTGTTTGGGCTGTGTGTGGTGGTGTCTGTTGCATGTGTGTGTCGTGGTATTGTGTGCTGGACATGGGGGTGTTTGTCCCTGGGAGCTGTGGCATGGTGGTAGTGCATGTGAGTACATAGCGGTGTGCTGGTATACATTAGTTTGTACTTACCAGCCTCCACTCCCCTGCTAATCCGGCGAGGATCTCGGGATGTATGATGACTCGCACCTTCTCCTCCCACGCTTTGAAGGTCTTGAAGAGCGCGGGATTCCTCCGCCAGTGACGGCAGCCAGCTCTCTGTTTTTGCCCTCCTTCTTCTTGACCAGGCTCTTGACGTCATTCCACCGTTTGTTAATTTCGACTCTGTTCCTGGGCAGGGTCCCGACTGCATTGACCTGGTCTACGATCCGGTTCCACATTCTGTTTCTGGTGGCTAGTGGTGTGTGCTGGACCATGTTCCCATAGATTTGTGGGTGCACCTTGATGATCTCGCCGACCATGACCGTCAGCTCAATGGGCGTGAACTTGGGCATTCTTTGTGGTGCCATGGTGTTTGTGGTGCTGGTGCGGTGTGTGTTGTGTAATGTGCAGGGGGTTTGTGGTGCCGGTGTTTGGTGGTGGTGGTGGTGGTGGTGGTTGTGATGTGTGCGTTTCTGTGGTGTGCTGCTGTCCTTGCTGTGTCACTGTGTCCTCTCCTCTCCTCTCTGGTTTGCACTGTAGCAAGGGGTTGTGGTCTGTGGGAGTGCTGCTTTTGTACTCACCTATGTGGGTGTGTCCTCATGGTCTGTTGTTTTCAGGTGTGTTGTGTCTGGGGTTCTGGCCTTTGTATTTTTTGTTTGTCCGGGGGTGTTTTCGGGATATGTACTGTGCTTGTGTATTTGTGCGTGCCTTGCTGTGTGGACTTGTTGGCCATGTTGTGTGCTATTGGTTTTGTGTGCGGATGGTTTCTGTGCAGGTACGTGGGCGCCATGGCTTCTGCCGTGTCGATTCTCATCGGGCGTTGTTTGCGCTGGCGGGCGGTATATTTGTGGTTTTTCCGCGCTCATGTCGGTGCGATCGTAATTTCACGTGCGGTGTGTCGGCCGTGAGGGCGGGCGGTTTTGTGTTGTCGTGCGTGTTTCCGTCCGTGGCGGGCGGTTTGTCTCCGACTCGGACGTTGGCGGGCGGTATTTTGTGTGCTTTTTCGCCGATGGCGGTATTCGGTTTGTGTAATCGTAATGGCGTGGTCGGTGTTCAGGCGGTGTGTGCGGGCGGATTTTTGCCGCTTCCATGCCTGGCGGTATTTTTGCGCCGGGTATCGTAATGTGCCCCTTAACTATTAAAAATTAAACTTACATTTCCCAATACAATAAGTGCAACAGTAGGGAAAGTGTTGGATAGTGGAATAATTACATTTACCATTCCAACTCCAGTGAATGCAACAGTAGGGAAAGTGTTGGCTATCGGAGGGGTAAAAATTCCTATTCCCACTCCAGTGATAGCAACAGTAGGGAAAGTGTTGGATAGCGGAGGGGAAAAAATTACTATTCCTATTCCAAAGAGTGCAACAGTTGGGAAAGTGTTGTATAGCGGAGGGGTAAATATTACTAGTCCCACTCCAGTGAGTTTAAAAGTAGGGTAAGTGTTGGATACCGGAGGAATTACATTTGCTATTCCCACTCCAGTGATAGCAACAGTAGGGAAAGTGTTGGATAGCGGAGGGGAAAAAATGAATATTCCCACTCCAAAGAGTGCAACAGTAAGGAAAGTGTTGGATAGCAGAGGGGTAAAAATGACTATTCCCACTCCAAAGAGTGCAAAAGTAGGGAAAGTGTTGTATAGCGGAGGGGTAAAAATTACAATTCCCACTCCAGTGAGTGCAAAAGTAGGGTTGGTACTGGATAGCGGAGGAATTAAATGTACTATTCCAACTCCTGTGAGGTCAACAGTAGGGAAAATGTTGGATAGCGGAGGGGTAAAAATTGCTATTCCCACTCCAAAGAGTTCAACAGTAGGTAAAGTATTGAATAGCGGAGGGGTAAAAATTACTATTTCCACTCCAGTGAATGAACAGTAGGGAAAGTGCTGTAGAGCGGAGAGGTAAAAATTACTATTCATTACTATTCCCACTCCAGTGATTGCAACATTAGGGAAAGTGTTGGATAGCAGAGAAACAAAAATTAATAATAACACTTAAACAATTGACGAAAAAAAAAATATCACAACATTTTAAAAATCATAAAAATAAATACAACATATTTTAAAAATATGAAGATAAATAAATTAAACATATAAAAAGAACACATATTATAATATTAATTACCTATAACAAAAACCTACAAATAATATATAAAATTAAATAATAAATACATTTATAAACAATAATTACTTAAAAGTAGCAAATATTAACAAACAAAAAATTATTTAAAACATAAATGTATTTATTTCTATTCCTACCCTATAACACCACACCAATAACAAAACACCTCAACATTTTTAATTACATTTATTTCCATAATGAACATAATTATTAATCAATTAAAAAAATCTTATTAATAAACATTCATTGAGTACACATGATTTAACACTATAATATCCACAACACACCTAAATTAACCTATAAAATAATAAAACACAATTAACTATTATTTTTAAAAGAAAAGCTATCACTATTAGCAACTAATAATTAAATATTTAAAAATGTATTTAATACCCACCTTTACCCTTTAAAAGTAAAAACAGCACACACAAAAATAAACAATTACACAAAATAAATATCAAATATTTAACATTAATTAACAACTATATAATAATTAGTTAAACAAAAAATACTTACCACCCTTTGGGGCCCATTACGATACCCGGCGTAAATAAATCCGCCAGGCATGGAAGCGGCAAAAATCCGCCCTCACACACCGCCTGAACACCGACCACGCCATTACGATTACACAAACCGAATACCGCCATCGGCGGAAAAGCACACAAAATACCGCCCGCCAACGTCCGGAGTCGGAGACAAACCGCCCGCCACGGACGGAAACACGCACGACAACACAAAACCGCCGCCTCACGGCCGACACACCGCACGAGAAATTACGATCGCACCGACATGAGCGCGGAAAATCCACAAATATACCGCCTGCCAGCGCAAACAACGCCGATGAGAATCGACACGGCAGAAGCCATGGCGCCCACGTACCTGCACAGAAACCATCCGCACACAAAACCAATAGCACACAACATGGCCAACAAGTCCACACAGCAAGGCACGCACAAATACACAAGCACAGTACACATCCCGAAAACACCCCCCGGACAAACAAAAAATACAAAGGCCAGAACCCCAGACACAACACACCTGAAAACAACAGACCATGAGGACACACCCACATAGGTGAGTACAAAAGCAGCACTCCCACAGACCACAACCCCTTGCTACATTGCAAACCAGAGAGGAGAGGAGAGGACACAGTGACACAGCAAGGACAGCAGCACACCACAGAAACGCACACATCACTACCACCACCACCACCACCACCACCACCACCACCAAACACCGGCACCACAAACCCCTGCACATTACACAACACACACCGCACCAGCACCACAAACATCATGGCACCACAAAGAATGCCCAAGTTCACGCCCATGGAGCTGACGGTCATGGTCGACGAGATCATCAAGGTGTACCCACAAATCTATGGGAACATGGTCCAGCACACACCACTAGCCACCAGAAACAGAATGTGGAACCGGATCGTAGACCAGGTCAATGCAGTCGGGACCCTGCCCAGGAACAGAGTCGAGATCAACAAACGTTGCAATGACGTAAAGAGCCTGGTCAAGAAGAAGGAGGGCAAAAACAGAGAGCTGGCTGCCGTCACTGGCGGAGGGAATCCCGCGCTCTTTAAGACCTTCAAAGCGTGGGAGGAGAAGGTGCGAGTCGTAATACATCCGGAGATCCTCGCCGGATTAGCAGGGGGAGTGGAGGCTGGTGAGCACAAACTAATGTATACCAGCACACCGCTATGTACTCACATGCACTACCACCATGCCACAGCTCCCAGGGACAAACACCCCCATGTCCTGCACACAATACACAACACATCACACACACATGCAACAGACACCACCACACACAGCCCAAACCGAACAACTGTAACATACGTGGGGACATGTGTACACTCAGCCAGCCACGTAACCACCAACAGGTCCCCAAATATGCCAGAAGCGCCACAACGAGCACCCACCACACCCATGTGTCCGCCACAGCTGCACTAACCGACAAGTAACAGGTAAGTGGCAGGAACACAAAGTGCAGTGGGTGGGACGGTGGACAGCCCAAGTACAACACACACCAGGCCCCTAGTCCCACAGCACAGCAAGGAGGAGCATCCCCCACACCCCACAGCCACGGTCAGCCACCGCAGTGCACAACGACAGCCGAAAGGCAGACATCACGGTCCACAGCAATCGGTGTCAGTGGGTATCCAGCCACCCCCACGACCCACAACACCCTCCCACCCCCACAGACCTGCAACATGGAGCACCCCCCGCTTAGAGCCATGTGGCATCCAGTACAGTGCACGCACGAACAACTTGCAGGTGGGAAACTGGACAGGGCTGGATTACTGGAGGCATGAGGACCATAACACGACCAACACATGGGACATGTCACGTAGCAGACGAACACGCAGCACCGCCCACCGTCACGAACAAGTGAACAATGTGCACACGGACATGAACAACAGACTCACACCCCACATGACCCATCACAGACATAGCAACACCCAAGGAGCCACGTCTGCATGCACAAGCCACACTGAATATAGTACCACACGGCAGCCACTGTGCAACTCATCACACACAACCGAAACACCATTGAAGTCCTGTCCATGTAGCCCCAACTGCCTGTCAACCACACACCCCACAACTACGCCTATGTAAGACAAACAACACTAGACGCAACAGAGCGGAACAACATAAATGCACACGAACACCACTGAACCCATCAAACACACAGACACACCATGCACAAACAACATACCATCCATCCCATCCGTCAGCCCCAGTCTCATGAAAGGCATGTCATCCGCACAGCTGCCACACATACAGCAGTCACGCTAAGATACATGCCCATGACCAACCATGTGCCAGAAGTCAATGAAGTGCACGACACACTGTGAGCAACAACACACAACATGGGCCACACCTCCCCGAGCACTGCAGTGATGCACATGGCACAGGGCAGCACGCACACCAAGGAGATGGGACAACTGCAATACGTTGGCTGGCACACAACCATCACTCACTCATAACGATGCGTCCAATGCCATGTCCAGTAATCACAACAGACAGCAAATATGCAGGCCATGTCAAGCATGCACACACCTCAAACCATGCACTGTCATGCTGCCACAACACATGTCACGTTCGGCACCCATGGCTCACAGCATGTACCCCAAAAGCATATTCCCTCCCAAATGCGAATCTGGGGCATGGCCCCCATGTTGCCATATGCGTTCCTAATCGCTCCATTTGAACCCCAAAAGCATATTCCCTCCCAAATACGAATCTGGGGCATGGCCCCCATGTTGCCATATGCGTTCCTAAGCGTTCCATTTGAACCCCAAAAGCATATTCCCTCCCAAATGCGAATCTGGGGCATGGCCCCCATGTTGCCATATGCTCCTAAGCGTTCCATTTGAACCCCAAAAGCATATTCCTCCCAAATGCGAATCTGGGGCATGGCCCCCATGTTGCCATATGCGTTCCTAAGCGTTCCATTTGAACCCCAAAAGCATATTCCCTCCCAAATGCGAATCTGGGGCATGGCCCCCATGTTGCCATATGCGTTCCTAAGCGTTCCATTTGAACCCCAAAAGCATATTCCTCCCAAATGCGAATCTGGGGCATGGCCCCCATGTTGCCATATGCGTTCCTAAGCTGTTCCATTTGAACCCCAAAAGCATATTCCCTCCCAAATGCGAATCTGGGGCATGGCCCCCATGTTGCCATATGCGTTCCTAAGCTGTCCCATTTGAACCCCAAAAGCATATTCCCTCCCAAATGCGAATCTGGGGCATGGCCCCCATGTTGCCATATGCGTTCCTAAGCTGCTCCATTTGAACCCCAAAAGCATATTCCCTCCCAAATGCGAATCTGGGGCATGGCCCCCATGTTGCCATATGCGTTCCTAAGCCGCTCCATTTGAACCCCAAAAGCATATTCCCTCCCAAATGCGAATCTGGGGCATGGCCCCATGTCGCCATATGCTCCTAAGCTGCTCCATTTGAACCCCAAAAGCATATTCCCTCTCAAATGCGAATCTGGGGCATGGCCCCCATGTTGCCATATGCGTTCCTAAGCTGCTCCATTTGAACCCCAAAAGCAAAGTACAAACCAGACCCAGGATGGGCCAGGAGCCCGCATACACCAGAGTCACAATAAGTAGGGGCACAGCAACACACCCATCGGCATGGCCAATCCGTCCCATGCCACATGTGCACAGCACACAGTCCCATTGCCAAGCACACACAACTACAGATGCTACAGCCACACACACGCCTCCGGGAAACCCATGTACGAGATTGCACGAACTGTGAATGTCAGACGACAAATACATACTTCGCCAGGTGCAACACAATAACAAATCTCATTCTCTCCACAGGTGACGAACTGCTGGATGCTGGGGATGGAGCCAGCAGCCAGCACAGCCAGCCTACAAGCCCCCAACGAGGACACACGGATCTGGAGGATCTGTCCTCCTCTTCGGACACGGACAACCAAGCAGGCCCATCTGGTGTGGCAGGGCCCAGCCGCTCCCCAGGACCCCTCCTACCCACCAACCCATCATCCAGGGCTGCTGAACATTCACAGCCCCCTGCTGCCACTGTCGTTGCGGCCACACCCACGGTCATTGTGGCCACTACCACTGCCGCAACCGCCACCATCGCCGCACCGACCACCACCGCCGCCACCACCGCCACGTCTTCGCTGGCACCAGCCCCAGCGCAGGTGGTGGCCCGGACGACTGGATCCACTCCTGGGAGCCACAGCGAGGACCGTGGTGAGCAATGTGGCTAGTGGGCAGGCCGGTGGCAGCAGGACTGGTAGGAGGAGCAGGGTCAGGGAAACGCCAGCCTCCCTGGGAGCCATGCCCTGCCTCACATGGCCAGAGTCCTTGGGGCCTATGAAGAGGCCCAAGGACAATGGGTCCGGTCTGCTTCAGACACGCGTGAGGTGCTGGGGGTGCTGAGGTCCATGGACGCCCGTATGGGCCAAATCGTGGACCTCATGGGACAGCTGGTGGTGGCGGTGAGGTCACAGCCAGGGACAGCAGCTCCCTCCGCCACCACCTGCCGGGGCGCAGGGTGGAGCAGCAGTGTCCAGTTCCCTGCGTCCACAGCCAGTGATCACACCTCAACCACCAGCATGTCGCAAGCAAGCACCCCCCCTCGCAAACGTGGAATGGGCCGTCCGAAGAGGAAACAGATCTCCCGGGAGGACTTCGCACGCTCCAGCCGCAAGTGAGGCAGCCAGCCAGCCTTCCGCCAGCCTTCCTTGACCAGCCACTGCATT
This sequence comes from Calotriton arnoldi, assembly GCA_963921515.1. Classification (NCBI taxonomy): domain Eukaryota; kingdom Metazoa; phylum Chordata; class Amphibia; order Caudata; family Salamandridae; genus Calotriton; species Calotriton arnoldi. The sequence goes on along the minus strand of CAWUFW010024478.1, from coordinate 44,402 downwards.
GACTTGGACTACGATCCCACTCCACACAGCCATCTGGATGGCATGTGTGTGTTGGACTATGGACATAGAACCAGTGGGTACACCCTGATCATCACGCAGCCATGACCGACAGCTCATTGTCACTGCACGCACCACTTTTGTCATCACCTTACACACAATCACATGTCACAGTTAGTAATAAATGCACCTTTTTCACTAACTGCTGTTTGTGCCCTGTGTTTTAATTGTACGGAATACAACGGCCACCTTGGGCGGAAAGGCACCTGATGCGTGGCATGGCAATGGAACCGGAGGACCTGTAGGGACCTAGGGTGGGAGACAGAACAGGAGCACATTCAATGAGTGTGTCACACACCCATCACACAGTACATGTCAACAACTACAAGCAATGTACACACATCGCACAGAGCAATAGGGCACAATGCCACAGCCACCAACAGTGGCATACTACCCTGGCCATGGAGCGTTGACACACAGCACGCAGTGAACAAACGGCCACCCTGACACAGCACACACACACCTGCACAGATACAGCCACATCAGCCGTCGTACATGGACACTCACCGTCAAGTGAAGTAGCGGGCGATGAGCTGCTGCCGCACATTACCAGCTTCCTCCTCTCCGCTGTCCTCCTCACTCGAGCTGTCCTGGTCTGCGGGCTGGGGCCCTGGTTGATCTCCGTCATCCACGATGAGGGGGATCTGCTTCCGAATGGCCAGATTGTGCAGCATGCAGCACGCCACCACTATCTGGCACACCTTCTGTGGGGAGTACGCCAACGCACTCCCCGGTGCGGTCCAGGCACCTGAACCTGGACTTGAGGAGGCCAAAGGTACGCCGACCACACGTCTGGTCCTCCCATGTGCCTCATTGTAGCGATCGTCTGCTGGGGTGCGAGGATTCCTCAATGGACTGAGCAGCCATGCCCCATTCGGATACGCAGAGTCACCTGGGTGTGAGGGACACAGAGAACCGTTGCAATTCCAACTGGACAGGGGACAGCATCGCACAACCAGCACGCTACACCACTCCACATACTCACCGACAATACAGGCACGATCCTGTTGCATATTGGACATCAGTCGTGGCAAGATGCTGCTGCGCATTATGTGTGCGTCATGGGCCGAGCCTGGGAACTTTGCACACACGTGGGTGATCACCATGTCCGCAAGGCACACCACTTGCACATTCAGGAGTGCGTGTGCTTCCTGTTGCGGTACAGGTGCTCAGTGGCCTGTGGTGGAACAAGGCCGACATGTGTGCAGTCAATGGCTCCAACGACGTGTGGGATTCTGCCAAGGGCATAGAATGCACCCTTCACTGCCGCCAATTCACGAGCCCTGGGGAAGCGGATGTACCTGTTCCGGCACAGCATCATGGCTGCCAGTACATCCCTCAGCACCTTGCTGAACATGGGCTGGGACATCCCTCCTCCAATGCCCACTGTGTGCTGGAATGACCCAGTGGCGAAGAAATGCATGGCGGCCATCACCTTAGCCGTGGGGGTGACAGCAGTCGGATACACCCTGCGGGGACGGAGATGGGGTTCTAACATGGCACACAGTCGATGCAGGGTTGGCCTGTCCAGCCGAAACTTCCTAATAACCTCTGTTTCGTCCATGTCCGCCAGCAATTGGTATGGGCGGTCAATGTTCGGTCTCCGCCTAGGGACAATGGCAGAGGACACATGTCAAAGCAACACGACACATAGCAATTTCGCATACACATCACTGACATGACTGAGCAAGCACATGAGCCACAGCCCAGCTGTCAAGCTGGGACGGCACGGCCACAATACACTTACACAGGTCTCCCAACAATGGCAATGGCTAGTGATACAAACCACTGCCATGTGCATGCACATGGGGATCTAGGCCCCAATGACTTGCGGGCGTGCTGATGGGGACTGACTGCATATCCGTCAAGCGGCAACGCCACGGCAACATGAATGTCTGCTGAGCATGGAACTGCTTCCGCGGCTGGATGAGTATGGCACACGCACTTACGACGATGTGGGCACAGGCTGAGCGGCCAAAACAAGTGGGACCTGTGGCACGAGGGGATATGAGACAGTAGTAGGTGTCAGCACTGCACCCTATGTACAGCACTGTACGGATCACACCTCCCGAAACATTGACAGGTGTCCACATTGACAGCCCCATGCCAAGACGGCTGTGTGCTTGCAGTCACACGTCACAGGTGAGAGGTTACATTGCACGTGCCAGGTGGCAGTCGTACATAGTGGGAGCTGGCATGTGTGTGCATGTGTCTCCTGTTCAGGATCCACCAGATGGGCGCTGACTCTGTACTGACCATTGGACACAGCATGTTCCGTGGAAGGCTTGTGTGTGTGGGATGGTGGCACTGGATGTGTCTCCGTTGGGTGGGGGCCATGCACAGGGCGGGTACGTCGATGATTGCGCATTGTTGGTCACGGTGGGTGCACCCACTAAGATGTGTTGCCCTGTGTTCAATTCCTATGTCCGCATGATGATGGACTGTAGATGTGGGCAGACTACACATTGGTCGATGTGCTGTCTATATGCATGTGCCTTCACACCAGGCACAGCTGCCCCTGCACATGTGACCCCTGCTGGACTCGCTGCTGGGTCTGTGGAGCTGATGCACCTTCTGCGCGTGGGGCGGGCAGCTCTCCTCACTTCCCTCATTGCGCATGTCATGACTTTGCCGCAGGTGACATGGATCATGGAGGGCCCACATGTACGCGTGGGTAGGCTACACATGATTGTACACTGGTCGCCACCCCCAGTCAGTGTTTCGAATGGGAAGGTTGTCGTGCTGGTGGTATGTTCGATGTGGCGGATGGGCGGGCCTAGGTGCGGGCTTACATTCCGGACATGGGGGGTAGTTGGATTGGCGACTAGTTGCAGTACACACGGGACACGTCTCTTCCTTTCCACATGTGGGTCATCCCTTGTACTAACTGACAGTGATACAGTCATCTTCGCCCCAGCCCTACATGTCCTCCCTCGCTCCCCAATCTGCATGCTCACCTGCGAGGCTAGCGCTTGCACAGGCAGCCCCAAGCTCGCACCAGAGAGGGCAAGGAGTGTATGTGTGGGTCCAGTCGCACGAGTGGGCTGTCTCAGGGTATGATGTGTTGCGGGACGCCGTCCACCTGCGTGGTGCCCCAAATGGAGACCCGGCCTGCATGGACTATGCATCACAGTCTTCGCCTTCCGGATCCGCCACCTGCGACACCCAGTGGCTATGGCTGCCCTTGCGGCCAGGCCGCGTCCGTCTGTGACTGATGGCCCACACATTCACTCTTTGGCCTCTCTGGGGAGGGCTCGGGGTGGTGGCGCACGCGCTTGCACTTAGTCGCAATGGCATGTGGCGTGGTTGGTATGATGGGCAATGGATGGGATGGTGCGAGCCACCTCCCGTGACGTCAGTGCTGCTCGTGCTGTGGTGCGTCCCCCTACACTTCCATTTGACTTGTGCCATGCTAGACGTTGAGGTTCTATTGCCTGCGTGATATGACCAGGAGGAGCGCGAGGAGACCTCTCACACACCATGCTCCACTGCCATCCCGTGCCCTGTATCGCCTGTGCGGATTGACTATGTTGGGTTACACCTGGTCGACTGGGGCTGTGTGTGCCTTGTCAAGGGGCATGGCGGGCGCACAACAGGATCCAGCTTGTCCACAGAGGGTGGGCTGAGGTGCGCCTGGTACCGCTTTGTACGTGTGCCCGGCTGCTGTGCACACACGTGTTCACTCCCCGACAGGTGTCCTCTCACAATGCCCAGGGAAGCGGTGGTGTACTGTTCATGACCCCTCCCAACACGGCGTGCTCCAACTTGGCATGTGCGCATCTACCCGCCGCACCCACCCACCTGAGCACTGCGTCCATACGACTTCACACGACACATGTGTGTCTTCCACAGTAGTGCTACTCATTTGCGTTGACATCCAATACCAGTGGACTACATGGTCATGTCACGACTGCCGTGTACTTCACATACTCTCATCCTCTCTCATTCGTACTTGTGAAATGAGTCAGCGGAGACAGTTTTGGTTTCAAACATTATATTGAGTCTTCTGTCCTCTGTGATGCAGTATAGTGGACACTACTGGCAGCGGAATACATGTTGAGGATATACTGAGCATGATTGCAAATGGGATAGGGTGTGGGGTTACATGTGATTGGCTGTTGCATGTGGGATGTGGGCTTCAGAGTGACATCTGCTTGGCCAAGGCTGTGCTAATGTACATTTACGTATAGCTGCGGAGCTGCGGACTTTGACACAGACGGTATACATGTAGCCTACCAGACCGCTTGGCATCATGGGCACAGTCCATCTCAGTTCCATGTGACAGGTTTGCTGCGGTTGTTCCTCATGCACGCGTGCATGTGAGATGACATCAGGGCATGTGCTTGCGTGCATGCAGCGGCGTGCCACTTGTTGTTGCACTGTGGTGGTTACTGGACATGTCACAGTCACTGGGGTCGTGTTGTTGTTGTATGCACTTGTCGTCCATGCAAAGGTCCTGGTATGGGATTCCCCGGGCGGGGGTGGGAGGGGTGCAGCACCCACAGACTCCAGGCGACCTATTCATGTCCACTGAGCGGTGTGTGTGTCCATGGGCGCTGGATCCATGTCGTGTCCTGGTTGTTCGTGCAGTTCCGTCCATGTGGGTGCGATACACAGAGCCCATGCCACTGCCTCCCACGATGCATGCGGTGTTCCTGGATGTGATGGGGAACAGTGTGCATGTCCCGGTCATATCCGATGTCATGGCGATGTCGTTGATGGTGTGGTTACAGTTGCCGGTCGTTTGGTATGGCTGTTGTGGTGGTGACTGGCCAGTCCGTGCGGAAGCTAAGCATGGGTGCGGGGCTGGACATCATAGGTCACTCGGGGAACCTGCGTTGTGGTCCAACGTATTTACAGGTTGTCAGGTATGCGATGCCGTCCAGCAGGGCTTCCATGTCATTGGTGGTGTACATGTTTGCCAGCCAATGAAGCGGATGGTGGCTGTCAAGGTGTTGTTCGTAGGTTGTCCCTTGGAGGACCATGATGGGGCATGCAGGTGACATTCGATGTAGCTGTTATCGATGATCCGTCGTGTGGAGGCACAGTGGTCCCATTTCAGTGCGGGTGCGATGTTGGCCACATACGCCATGCCCCCATAGGCAGAGCAGGCCCGGTCGTGTGCGTCCAGAGGGAGGAGTAGTGGTAGCAGGTCCGCCTTCAGACATGCCGGGTTGGAGAGGCATATCTCGACGGGATGCTGGTAGGGACACCTCCGACAGTAGAAGACGGGCATGACGCAGCTGAACAATGTGATGCGGTAAGTCAGTCGGTAACTTACGTTCAGCAGGGACAGGAGATCGCATCCCAATGTATGGCACAGGTTAGTTTTGTACAGCTTGAGCTGTTCGGCGTAGTTGGGTAGGTGTGTTGCGGTTGCCATTTCGCAGCGGTTCGTTGAGGTGGCGTGCTCCGGCTGTGTGTGCAGTCTGCGATGTGCACGCTCCGGGTTGCTGTGAGCTCTGTGTAGTCGTAGGGAGACAGGACTTGTGTTCTGTTGGCTTGTTTGGAGGACACGGGCCCTCTTCCCACATGCTTCTCAGACAGTTCAAGGTCAGTGCTGTGTGACTCCTTCCAATTAACTTGCATGTGGCCGACATGGGGGAGTGTTTTCTTCTTTCTTCCCGTCCGTTGTGTGCTTCTGTGATATGCGCTATCTGCCCTGTGGTCGGTCTCCTCGGCATGCCTGTGTTGGTCTATTCTTGGACAATGGCTGTATTCACCGGCTTCTGTCGTAGGGCTGTGGTTTCGGAGTTGGAATGGAAGGTCATTCAGTGCTGTCTGCTCTCCCTTGTGTGGGCGGCAGGCTGCCTTCCGCTCTGCGTTGGGCCTTGTGTGTGAATGTTATTCTTGGGCCACCTGTTGTCGGTCCCCGGGCTCTTTGGTGTTCCGTTTTATATGTCTTGTTCATATGTGCAGGGTGGTATGGGTGTTTCTGTGTGGTACTGGCGTTCCTCTTCCCGAAGGGGCCCTGCTTCTCCTAGTTGGTGTTGCCGCCGCTGTGTGCTACGCCATGTTTGTTACACTGGGGTGTGTCCTGCTGTTGCGTGTCTTCACTGATATGTGTGCGTCGGTTGTGTGGCGTTGGGTGTTGTCCGTGAATTGGGCGTTGGGGACATGTCTGTGGCCGGCCTGTCACGTGTCATGTGCGTTCGGGTGGGGCTGATGTGTGTGCTGCTTGGTTGTGTCCCTGTGTCTGTGTGCGACGCATGCATGGCGCTGCGGTTGGCCTCTGCGTTGTGCGCATGTGTGGCGGCGTCATCGGCGCTTTGGGGCCGTGACGGGGTGGTTGGTTCCTAGTCCCAGGTGGTGTGTACACATGTGTTCTGCGATGTTACGATTTGGCCTGTGTGTCATATGTGGATGCGATGGTGGATGTGTAGTGTACACGCGCTGGTGGGGGTTGTCCGCTTTTTCCGCCCTTGCACTGTGTGCGCTGTTTGCGTGCACTTGTTGTGTGTGTGCCTACCTGCGTCTCCGCGGCACGCTATGCGTCCTTGGTGGTGCATCAGCAGGAGCATGGGGAGTGCCTGCAGTGCTGGATTCATGCTCGGGGAGCCGCTTCTTCGTTGTCCGTGCTCGGCGTCCGTGTTACCGCTTCGGTTTGTCGTACGGTATCTCTTGGCCGTGGGAGCCGTTTGTTTGCGGCATCGTAATTTATGCGCCGGGCGGGACGTGTTTCGTCGGACGGTGTGTGTCAGCTAGCTGCGCCGCTACATGTACGGGCGCACTTTGATGGCGGACGGTGTTGCTGGCTTGCCGGCGGTGTTTGGCCTACTTTTCGCATCGTAATTGGGCGGGCGTGTGGACTGCTGCGTGCCGGCGGTAACTGGTGGTTTTTGCATCCGCCAGCACGGCGGTGGTGCTTCCGCCCGCCATCGTAATGAGCCCCTTTATGCCTATAAACACCACCACACACCTAAAATTAATTACACAATTACCATAATTAATTATAAATTATTTAATTAAAATTAATTAACAACTAATTATTAATTAATCAATTAAAAATAAATTACTTCCCACCCTTAACACCTATAAACACCACAACACACACCTAAAATTAATTACACAATTACCGTAATTAATTACCAATTAACTAATTAAAATTAATTAACAACCAATAATTAATTAATTAATAATAAAATACTTTACCCATTTAACACTACAACATAGCAATTAAACAAATAATAATAAATAAAAAATATTCAATAGATTTAATAAAGGAAGATGACGGATTGACTCCGCCGCGAGGAGCAGGCTCCTAGGAGGTCTCCTGAATGCTCCTGAATGCTACTGAATGCTGAATGCTACTTTTCTCTCTATTGCTGAATCTCAACTGCAGCAAGAGAGAAGACACCACTCTCATCTTACTTACTTATGAAGTGCAAAACTTCACGATATTTACTTAACTTTGATGATCCGACGTTCAACTTCTGTTCCTCACCGGGAACACTCTGAGCTGCGTCCATCGACGGACTGGTCAGCGTTGTTCTGTGCTCTACTGGCCTGATCCGGCTAGTCCAATACAATCTGTAAAGGAGGTCACCGCGCCTAGTCATTAACTGCGGTAACCAGTAAGGTGGCTGTACTTACTAATGAGGTGATGGTATTCCAGCAACGATTGTCTGACAATGAGTTTGCGATATCACATTCTACTAACCTTGTCCGTGACCATGACAGCCAACGTACAGCCTTACAAGGGAAAATCGAAGACTTGGAAAACCAGCAACGCCGGAATAATTTGAGAGTATTTGGGGTCCTGGAAGGCCAAGAAGGTTTGGATCCATGGGCTTTCATTGTTCAGCTATTTCAGAAGGCCTTCTCGGATCTTGCCAATTGGGACTGGGACTCTCAAATTTAACAAGCCCATAGACTGCCAATTTTTCTTAATCAAACAGATCAGTCTAACTTACGTCGTCCGCGACCGATCCTCATCTATATAGGTAACTTCCTACTGTATCAGGCTATTGCTATCAAAGCCCGACCTACTACACCGTGGTAGTTGACTCATTTTCTATTACGGTAAGATCGGATTTATGTAAGACCACGATGGATAAAAGATGAAGGATGCAACAGCTTATTGACTCTTGGAAGGCGCTTGGTGCCCTGATCTATCTACAAGACCCGGCTCGACTGAAGGTTATAAAGGATGGCCGCTCACAGATCTATTATTCAGACCAGGAAGCAAAGCTGGCACTTTCTAGACTGCAGCAGAACTCTAAAGAATGACATGAACAGATAATATCGACTTTTGACACTTGAGTGTAGTTAGTTTTCTTTCTTTCTTTGCTTTCTAGTTATTTTACTTCACTACTCTACTATTAATTATAGTAGGGAGGCTCTTGGGGGTGCTGCTCCTCTAGGCTGTCTTAGATCGACAGCAGGTTAGTGGGGGTGATTCCTTTTCTAGAACACTGGTGGGTGGGTGGTTTGGTGGTTCCTGACCTTAGGGTTGGGGTTGACTTTCAGGGGGTTCACTTGTGGAATATAGGAGGGTACTGGTACAGGGGGTTTAAAATACAGGGGGTACAGATTGAACTAAAAGTAAACAATGAGATAAGTTGCAATACTCAATGTTTTTATGCAATGGGTTTATCTTTTCTAATGCTTGTGTTTGAAATCTTTTCTTTTCTAAATTTCTTGAGGGATAACGTCTGGGGAAGACAAAAGCTACGCTTAAGTTTGAATTGTTATATGTTTTATGATGGGGATAATTAGATGTATCAGCTGTAATGTAGCTGGGTTGAACTCATCATCTAAACGCCAACTGGTTAGGGAAGAGCTTAAGCTTTATAAACCTCATTTGGTAATTCTTGAGGAGACACATTTGGCTTATAAGGATAGAGGCTTGCTTAAACAGTTAGGCTTTGAGATAATGGAATGTACTTCACAGGGTGCAGCAATTAGAGGGGTAGCGATTCTTAAGGATAAGCGGTTAGTTTGCAAAAAACTTAAAACTGCTTCCGATTCAGGCGGCAGGTGGGCCATTACACAGCTTGAAATTTACAACAACAAATTAGTTTTCTGTGCGGTGTATGGTCCAAACTCGGATGATCCTACCCTTTTTAATAAACTTATGCTAGAACTGCTTGACTGGCAAGGAGAAATAATTATTATGGGGGACTTTAATTGCACTTTAAATTATGAAATTGATTCAACTAATCGGTCCGCTTCTCCGAGAATGCGGAGGGTTCGAGATTCAATCTATGAACTGGCTCGGCTTCATGGTTTGTCAGACTTATGGCGGACGTTACATCCCACCTTACCAGGATTTACATACTATTCTGTGCCCCATCGACAATATTCAAGAATAGATTTGGCCTTCCTTAGTAATAGTATGTTAGCAACAGCTCAAATAGAGGTCTGTCCACGGATAGCATCTGATCATAACCCGCTTTTGACCAGTTTTCAGCTGGTAGTTGAAGATAAGAGCAAGCAATCTTTTTCATTTCCTAGATACTTGCTGACTGACCCGGAATTTATAACATATACTCAAGGGGTTCTTACTGAGTTCCTACGATCCAATATCGACACTGCTTCTCCTTTCATTGTATGGGACACAATGAAAGCTTATACACGGGGTTCCACTCAATAGTACATTTACCATCTAAATAAAACTCATCAGAATAGTCTGAAGGTAACTTGCAAAACATTAAAAAGATTAGAAATCGCGCACGCGGAGGAACTTATGTCTAGTGGTCCAAATAGCGATCTAATATATGCTTCTCTAATAAACACGCGCTTGCTTCTGAGCAGAAAATTCAAAGAAAAGATTGCAGCCACCTTTAACAAAAATCGCTCTCATCAATATGAGTATGGAGATCAGGTTGGGAGGATTTTGGCATACCAGATTGCGCATAAAAAATCTAAAACGCGGATAGACTCGATAAAGGGTAGAGATGGCCAATTACATACTTCCCCTGATTCAATTCTAGAGCAATTCACCCAATTCTATATGGAGCTTTACACTCTGCCCGGTGACATGGATAAAATAGCACTGGAAGAACACTCACGACTTGGTGATCCTCTGTCTCTGAGCTTGGAGGCAGCTGATCTTCTTCAACAAGATATTACTGATGAAGAAATAACATCCACCATAGGGGCGCTGCCCTCTGGCAAGGCTGCTGGGGATGATACTTTGTCAATAGAATTTTATAAAACCTTTAAAAGCTCTATTCTCCCACTACTTCATGATGTGATACACCAGATAGAGGAATAAATGGAAGCTCCCAAGTCCTGGGATATGACCAACATTGTTTTTTTCCTTAAAAAAGGGAAAGCTGCGGATGATTGCGGGTCTTATCGCCCAATATATCTCTCATTAACTCCGACGCTAAAATCTTTGCCAAAGTACTGGCTAACCGGTTGGCGCCCTCTATGCCGGATCTTGTATCCGACCACCAACATGGGTTTATAATTGGTAGAGATACTACTGCTCATGTTAATACAGCTATAACAGCATTCGATATAGCTAACAGGACATCTCACAATGTGGGGATGGTCCTGTTAGATGCTGAAAAAGCATTCGATCGCATCGTGTGGGATGCATTATGGACAACATTGACTAATATTGGACTACCAGGCCATTTTCTGAAATGGATCCGTGCGTTATATATTAACCCACAGGCTAAACTTTTATATACCAACTTTCACTTTGTTCCTTTTCCGATACGTCGTGGTACCCGGCAGGGGTGCCCACTCTCCCCCTTGCTGTTCGCCTTATATATTGAGCCATTTATTAAAGCATTAAATCAGAATACTTGTATTATTCCATTTAGTAATGGGATGTCTCAACTCAAGGCTATTGCTTATGCCGATAATATTGCGGTTTTTACATCTGACCCAGTAACAGCATTGAGTGCAATTCAGAAAGAAGCAAAACTTTTGGTCATTTTTCAGGGGATAAATTAAATTCTCATAAAACCCAAATTCCCCATAACTTAGATTTGCCTGCACCTATAACTGGAGGCTGCGCTGTCGTAACCTATTTGGGGGTTCGGATCTCTGCTGATATTGAACAAATATGGAGACTTAATTACGAACCATTACTTCATTTGGTTATACAAAAATTCAAGAGCTGGAATAAACTTCCAATAACTATCATTGGTAGGTCCAATATGATTAAGATGACAATCCTGCCTAAGTTTTCATATTTGTTCCGAGCTATTCCTATACGTGTCCCCAATTACTTTTTCCAAAAATTAGAGAGTGCTATCAAGAGTTTTATTTGGGGTTATCAGCAAGCACGTCGAGTGATATGCTTTCTCAAACTCCCCTATAAGTTGGGGGGATTACAACTTCCTGATTTGAAACTTTATTTTTGGGCAGCATTTACTGGGCGTTTGCAAAGTTTATTAACTGATAAACAACCATATTTTGGCCTTGCTCTTGCATTGGGCATAGATAGCAAAATGTTTCTGTACAGGATTAATGATCCTAACTATTATAAAAGGGTCAGTTTCAAGACCATTAGGGACATGATCCGCATATGGCATGAAATCCTCGATTATAGCTCACTTACTCTCGAAGATCTTATACAACATGACTATTTTAAATTATGGAATAACCCAATTCTCCCAAGCATATTTCATGATTTTACTGCCTGTAGCTGGGCAAGGTGTGGAATTGAAGGGCTTGGTCAGCTTTATGACCACAATGGTTTTTGTACCTTTGCATCTTTACAATTCTCCTTTGGTTTCCCACAACAATCTTTTTTTAAATATTTACAAATTGGAGATTATTCTCTAAAACGACAATTGTTGCAACTTCCACATTCTCATGAACTATTGACATACTTTTAAATCTCTCACTCAAAGCTAGAATTAACTCAATATATTTACAACTCTGTCGTTTCAGATGTGATGATACCTGTCGTCTAGCTTCTAAATGGAGTCGGACATTAGGTATTATTACGGATACTTCTGAGATCGTTTCGGCTTTGGATACTTTAGATAATTCCATTCACTCTATAAGTCTAAAGCTGCAACAATTCCGAACTATCTGCATGCTATACTATACTCCTGAAAGGATTAGTAAATGGCAACAACAGGCACAGGGGTCTGTGAGAGATGGTGTAGATAGATCATGCTGTCCCAAGTGTGGTCATGTGGCAGCCGACATCCTCCATATGTTCTGCACTTGCCCTATGTTATGTGATTTTTGGGAGAAGGCTACACAATATATTGGTCAATGCTTGGGTTCTAATCTTTCTCTTACTAATAAAGAGATAATGCTGGGGTTTAAGGAGAGTGATAATTGCGCCATGAGAAGCTTTTTATCTATTGCATTAGTTGCTGCCCATCTCTGTATTGTGAGAGCAGGGATCTCGCCTAACCCTCCTACTTTTTTTGAATGGTTGGCTCTTATGAAAGACATCTATGTGAGGGAACGAGCACTGGCCAAAATTAGAGCTACACGCTCATTGCAAAAATTTGACCGCATACAGGAATGTTTTGTGTGAATCGTGGGATTCCCTATACATTCATAGCCATTCCTCTTTCTTACTTTTTGTTTTTTACTCATTTGCGTAGTATCATTACTTGCTAAATGTATGCAATTAATTGTTATTATTTGTTTTGTTTGTACCCTCTGTCAAAATTTTTTTTTTTTTAAATCAATAGATTTAATATAAATAAATTACTTCCCACCCTATTCCCCTATAAACCCACAACCCGCTACGGAACTAAAAATGAAAAAATCAAATAAAAAAAAATAACTACTAAATATTTAACACATATATTAAAAATACAAACAAATCTTATACAAAAAACATACATCACATACACATAAAATATATACTAAAATACATAACATTAATACAAAATCGATATTTTTAACAACTATGGGGCATATTATCAAGGGCTTTATCGCCGCTTTAGCAGCACTTTTGCCGCTAAAGCAGCGATAATTTTATCGCCCTATTAGCAAGCTGTCGCTAACAGGCGTTAGCGACAAGCTTTCAGGCGTTAGAGGCCGCGTTTTCCATCGCCTTGCATGTCAGCGATAATTATCGCTAATGACATGCAAGGAAGGCGTTCCCTACTAAAAGCGACTGAAAACAGTCGCTAATCGCACTACCCCCTATTAGCAAGGCAGGCGAGCGATATAATAATTCGCGCTAGCGCGTTTATCGCTAGATTTTAACACCTGCTAGTGAGGATGACTTACCTGTTTGTAGTATAGGAGGTGGATTCTAATGCTGAATCCACTTAGCGTTAATGCGAGAATATCGCTGGTTTTCCAGCGATATTCTCGCATTTTGCCGCTATTGCTGGAATAATCATCGCCATAGCGCTAATTGTTGCTAAGACAGCGTTAGCGTGGCGATATATTCCAGCGATAGCTGGCGATAAAATATTTCACGCTAAGCGCGCTCTGCGATATTTATCGCATTTTGTTGCTAATATGGCCCTATATTTTTGCAAACAATGGGGCATATTAGCAAGAACATGCGGAAAATATCGCAAACCTTGCTTAGCGCGCCTTTTTTTATCGCCGGCTATCGCTGGATATTACCGCGGAAATAACATGCTATTAGCAAGGTTTATCTCCATTGCGATAAAATATCCAGCGATAGCGGCGAAACCCAGCTTAACGCGAGAAATCCAGCGATAAAATCCTATCGCTAATTCTGGGGACTTAACCTTACAATCCACCTCCCACTGACTTTCATTGCTAAGTCATGTTTTTATCAGTTCTAAAAAACAAGCGCTAATCGGGGTTAGCGCGCGTTTTTTATCGCTCGCGGGTATTGCTAATAGGCGATAGGTATGTAAGCGACTGTTTTCTGTCGCTTTTAGTTGGGAACGCCTACCTGCATGTCATTAGCGATAATTATCGCTGACATGCAAGGCGATGTAAACCTCGGCCGCTATCGTCTGAAAGCTGTCGCTAACGCCTGTTAGCGACAGCTTGCTAATAGGGCGTTAAAAATATCGCCGCTAAAGCGGCGATAGAGCCCTTGATAATATGCCCCAATATTTTACACTTTGATATTTTTAACATAGATATTACATACCTACATTTTTGACCACGAGAATTTGTCTGTCGATATTTCTGATCCACGATATTTTTAACTCGATATTTGTGTAAATCGATATTTTTGATTTTATATTCTGTCCCTGCACCAATTCCAATCTTATGCTTCGTGAAAGGTAGGCCTTGCAGTAGTGAAAAACTAAATTGGGAGTTTTTCACTACCAAGACATGTAAAACCTAAAAGTACATGTCCTGCCTTTTGAATACATTGCACCCTGCCCTGTGGGTCACACCTTAAGGGTGACATATATGTATAAAAAGGGTAGGGTTGGGCCTGGGAAGAGGTTTATCTTGCCTGGTCAATGTGGCACTGTAAATCGCACATACAGGCCCTGCAATGGCAGGCCTGAGACATGGTTTGAGGGCTACTCAAGTTGGTGGCACAATGAATGCTGCAGGTTCACAAGTTGGATTTATTTTAAAGACCCTGGGCACATGTAGTGCACTTTACTATGGACTTATAAGACAATCAAATATGGCAATCGAGGATAAGTCAATGTTACCATGTTTAAGAGAGAGAGCACTTTAGCACTGATTAGCAGTGGTAAAGTGCAGAGCGTCATACAGACAACAAAATGAAGGTTAGAAAAATGGAAGGAGGCAGGCAAAACATTGGGGAAAGATTACTCTAAAGCTCTCAGGTCTAACAAGTACTAAAAGATGAAATATAGGGTTTATTCGCAGTGATTCGCTAAAGTTACTCTAACCGTCACCTGGTTAAAAATCATTTCTATTGTTTATAGTCGAAATACTAGATCAGCAATTTTCAAGTTCCCTTGAGGGCAAGCTGTTTAGTGGCAAGCCAAACTTGATTTCCCCACAGAGAATTGAGGACTATTCCACCCTTTTTCGTCTGCTTGCTTTTTTTAATTTAGTTTGGCTTTTCAAAATTTCGAGTTGCAAGTAGCATAATTCTTCTGAGTTCTTGCAATGATGATAAAAGAGAATAGACTTTTAATTCCTAAATGGTGCATTAATCGTGCATTAAAAAGTTAATGTGTTGCTTCAGTGATTGAGTAGGTATTATTTTGGAATAAAATGTTCCCTTATTTTAGTCGTGTCTGATCAGAATTTAGCCATTTTGCTTAATTAGTGTTCTCTTGGGCCTCTTTTTTGTGGGTTATGAATTCTTTTTGAGTGGCAGCAATTGCTATATTTGCTTGTTCTGTGACCTTCGTAGGTAGAATTAACAGTGGTTCAGTTCTAGGGTTTTGAATCATTGTTTCTTTCTGGTTCTTGAAAACAAGAAAGAAAACATATTTTTCTGTTGTATGGATCAGGCCGATTTGTTATTGTATAGTCAAAATCAAAAAAGAATAAGAGCCATCATAGCTGGCTTGGTGCTAACACCATAGCAAATTTTAGAAACTGTTGTTTTTGATGGTCGCTGTAGATTTCAACTGTGTGCCTTGCTCCCATTAGGTTATGGTGCTACTCCTCAAAGGAGCCTTTAATTGACAATTACGAGAAGGTGGTTCTGATCATCTAATCTGCCTGTTTTCTTTGCTTTTTGATCACCTGTTTTTTGACCTTTTACTGTGGGGGGCCTCATAACCTGTGACCCACCCATCATAAACTCATGGTAAAATAGACTGCGCATGTTTACCACCAGTGTTCACCTTCTAAGATAAGGCCACTTCGACATAGCAAGGGCAAGAGGCACTTGGATGGTTACACGTAAACAGGTGTGCACACACATGTGCACACATGTGAGGGCTGCACATGGGAGACTCCTGTCATGTGCAGCCCAGTAATTACGCACAGGTAACCTGGCACAGAAGGGACTCTGCAGGGTTGGGTACTGACCTGAGACAGGCCTTAAAATGTTGGTGTGCAGAGATAGGGAAGGTCAGTGTGCTTTACTCTCTAATCTGCAGTGACACTCCATTATACACTATGGGGAAGACTGCCTTAGAGTGCAGCTCCGCTTCCCCTTGGTCTAAATATACCAGGGTTATACCAGTGTACAGTGTAACCTGTTTGAAAAGAACAATGCTGTAAAGTCCAAAGTCATATCTGTATAGCTTATGGGTCATCCAGGAATGTCATGTTTATCTGGATAGCTCAAGGTTAGAGCCCATGCCTTTTGTCACCCTGATAGGCTGGGTTAATGTATTTTTCCTCCAGCAGTAGGAACAAAGACCTCCCCCCACAAAGGGAGCATTTAACCTTGATTAGGTCAGCTCCTCAGAAGGAAGGGGTGGGGAATTACTTTGCATCAATCAGCAAGCTGTCATCATCTGCCAGGAAGAGAGCAGGTCCAAGCCCCCTAAACAAAGGGAGGGAGACCAGTACCTGGAGCCAACCCAGGAAGGGGGCTCCTTTGAAGTTTTGCTGTGGCAGGCCCTGGCAGTGATGTCAATGAGGGGTGGAACTGAGACCCCCAGTGCACATGTGGCAAGTGACTCCTGGGTGACAGCATCTTGAAGTATCCCAGAAAGCTGTGCAGGAAGGTTGAAACAGGGGTGGAGAGGTGATGTGGCACCTCAGAATAGGCCAAGGGTGCAGCCCTGCCAAACACCCCCACTCACACTTAAAATGTCTTTCGCAAAGGGGAGAGATGTCTATGTGCTTTTCTGCAGGACACTGGAGCTGGGGGCTGATACTATGGACAATTGGAAGGAAGAACCCCGACTGCCATCTGGACTAAGGACTCTGTCTATGATTGACTCCAGGACCAGTGGGGCACTTCCCCAGGACCAAGGATGCTGGTTCCCTTACACCCTCTGAGGATCAATTGGGGGAAAGCCTGGGCTTCTGTGCAAGGAGGAGAAAGGCCCAGAGGAAGAACAAAGTGAAAGGCTGGTGCAGGATGTAAATGACACCAGCTCCATGTAAAGGTCATCACCCTTTAAGGTCAGAGTAAAGTGCTCCAGGTGGCTAGGCCACGCCTCAAGGAGCAAAACAAGAAATAGATCATTTAAATCCGCCCAATGGGGATTGAGATATTGCATTTTCAGGTTTTGGCAACATTTGACCCTTACAGGCGACCAGGGCGCGTGGAGCTGCCTGTGGATTTAGTATCTTCCGAGGGGGGCCAGACCCCGGAGGTTGCCCCCAAAAAATAGATAAGACAGGGAAGCGCTGTTGTGCTTTCACAGCGAGAGTGGTAATGGGCAAAGAACCCCATCCCTTGGCCACAAGAAGATATTTGTAACTAAGGTCTGCTGTAGTGCTACCCCATTGGAGGAGAGAATGGGCCCAGGACCCCATCCCCGGGCCCCAGAGGGACGAGTACCAGCAAGGGCGGCTTCTCCGTAATGGCAGTGGATCATCACCCCACTGCCAGCAGATGATAAATAAAACGATAATAAAACATTGTTATTATTGTTTTATTTATCTCAGTAAGAGTTACCTACGCCCGACAGGAGGGGCGTGGCCAGGCCATATCATAGCGGAGTAGTGTGCACTCATAAGTGTGCATGTGTGTTTGGCCAGCCGTCTTAGGCTGGTCAAACACACATGTGCAGTTATGTTTCTCCAACCCAGCTGTATTGTACAGCCCGGTTGAAGAAACCCCACAGGCTCCCAGGTACCGTCAGAGTGGCAAACAAGGCCACTCAGACCAATCCTGGTGCTGCTCTCGTGCTAGAGAGCAGCGTCTGGATTGGGTGGGGAGCCTGTGCCTTTAGGTCTATTCACTTCTGGGATGAGAGGAGCAGTAGGAACAAAGTGGTCGGCAGCGAGAGCAGGGCTAAGCATCAGGTAAGTGATTTTCATTATTTTTTTAACTATTTCTCAACCTCTCCTCTCCCCCCTGCCCTCACTGTCCTATCAGTTTTGATTGGTGGCAGCTGCCACTATGTACTGGAGGAGCGCCGTCATGCCCCCATGGTACTAAGAAAGGGCCCAGGACCACATCCCTAGGCCCCAGGAGGAAGAGGAGTGCGAGGGCCTCAATACCAGGAGACGGATGAGGAAGTGCTGCTGCACTCCAGCGTGGCCGCCTCCCAGTGCACGTCTGCATGCACTAGCGGGTGGACCAACATGCTGATTCTTGCTCCCGTGGCCACACATACATGGGCTGGCCACTTGGGGAGGTGGCGAGGACAGCCGGGGGTGGGCTCCCTGGGTTGTCCTCCAACTAAGATTTCAGGACGCGGGTGCCTGGGTGGGACCAAACTTTTAACTATCCTTTTAGGCCTTGATGAAAAGTGAAGCTCTCTTCTCATCGGCCTTGGCCATTTCTATTGCTAATCTATTAAAGTTTGTGATGTAGGTCAATATGTCTTGAGACCTTGCTTCAATGTTAACAGTTTTTTGTCTGAAGTTAAAGCATGGGATATTTTAGCAAATAGTTTTATCATCTCATCACAAAAAGCTTGGCACATAAACAGCATTGTATCATTTCGCTCAATAATAGGGATCAAACTACTTGCCATATTTCTACAAAGATAAGAGCATACCAAAGTAGACTTGGTATGCTTATCAGGAAAAGCAGAAGGTTTAAATATACAGTGCAACATCCACCAATTTAGAAAATGTTTACATTTTTTCAGATCCACATAAAAAACGCTCTGGCGGACCAAATGGCATAACAGGCGATTGTATAAATTAAACTGCAGCGGTAACACTAGGATATTCATGTGGAAAATTGTGCTTTTGGACTGGCGTAGGATTCATTGTAGGACGTCTTGCAGCACCAGCAGGGTCCAGAGTTTTAGACCAGGCTATGATTTTTCAGTGTTTGGTGTGGTAGAAAAAGGTGCAAGTGGCTTTTTAGTAAGGTCTTCTACCTCTAGAAGCAATTCATCTCACAAGGCTTGATTCTCGCAACGTGAAGTGCTTACTTCTTTGCTGCAAATACGTCAGAATCTCTAAATAGTGACTAACATCTCCATAAGTATACATTGCTCAGGTTGGAGGTATACGTGAGCTAGTCATTCAATCTGTCAGATCAGAACTTATTCCAAGTTTGGCACTAACCTGATTGTACGTGGTCCAGAAGGAGTGATGGATGTATGCCCGTTTGTGCATGCCTATCGAAATGTGTTTGCTTTTCTCCCACTGTATGCACAGAAGGTGAAAAGGGATTGAGGTATTGAGAAGGGGAAAGGGGATTGAGTTATTGAGACACTGCTTCGCATGGATTAACTCTTTATAACCGGTAATGCAGTGTTTCATCGTGTCTGGATTACTAGAGTAGAGTTAGCCTAATCTTTGGGCTCTAGTGCATTTTCCTGTATAAATGAAATCATCATTTACTCCAAAAGCATTTCCCTAGATAACACTAGGTTCACTATCCCCACAATAAGATCATATGGTTACCAACTAGAGTATCTTCACCTTCTGACACAGGCTTTTTTTTTGTTCCACTTCACCTCAATGAAGCTCAATGTCAAATGTCCGCTCAGATATATATTACTGGCGCTCGTGCATAGCTCCCATGAAATAATAACCCATAATTACTGTTGGCTGCACAGAAATTGTCGTACTGATAGATTATACCAAATGAATGCAGGCATATTCCAGGCTTGTTGTAATCTTTCGTAATTCGTTTTTTCGAAATTGTTATTCAATTTGTTAGTGTTTGTTTACTTTGCCTTTATAATGTTGGTATAGACGCTTTCGTGGTTGCATGCAATGATTAAGCCTTGCAAGTCTTGCATGAAAATGTTTACTTGCCTTTTTGTCTGGATCCTAGGAGCTCTGGACGGGATTCAGTCTCGGGGCCTGGGACAGGTGAGTCTCTCTTTAGATGCTGGATTAACTAGAAGGATGCGGCTGGATCTGGGTGAGGTATTGATAGTATACCCTGTTATCCAAGTTGGCTGCTGAAACCTTGTGGACCTGCGAAATTATGGCCATTTCTGCGCCACACTGTTCTTTTTCTTTCTGGATTGCCATTGCTATTCTAGAATGTCCCGGAATGTTCCTTTTATTTCTAGATGGCCGTTGCTATTCTGGAATGTTCCGGAATGTTCCTGTTTTGGAATGTTCTGGAATGTTCCTTTTCTTTCTAGACGGTCATTGCTGTTCCAAATGTTCTAAAATGTTCATTTTCTTTCTAGATAAGCATGGGCAGTATCTCTGTATTGCGCACGTATTGTGCACAATCTCACGTTGTTTATTCTTCATCACGTATTCATTTTAAGCAGCACACAATGGGCATAACGATATTTCAACCTTTAGGTATTCGCTTCCAAAAAGTAGAATGTCTGGGCTTCATTTTAACCTAAAGAAGGCCCCCCGAAACCGAAGCAACTTTCAAGAATCTTGCTGGTACACTCTCACTATTGGGAAACCCTTCTTGACAGCCGTGGCCATGACAAGTTTAGAGATGTCAACCAATGCTACTACATTTCCAGCCAAAAGCAGTCTATTCCTTTAAATTTCCGTGGGCAAACAACCATTTGCCACCATCTATCAGAGAGATCTATTCAGGATATCGAGCCCAAATCTGTGGCACAGAACATGACTTAAATAAGCACTTCCATTTCTCACAATACAGTATACATGTGGATAAACAAGAATAAATACCACCCTAGCAACCATGTCATACATTTATGGAACAGTGCTATGAATCAAAAACATTTCAAAAAGAAAAAGCATTCGTAGTTTTTTTTATTCATGTTCATGGTTTCAAAAACAATATAAGAAGTAAAAGACATGCAATCACAAGTCTTCCCCTGTATGTTAATTTTAATGATATCTTATGTCTTTTATGATTTTATCTGTAAAATCGAATAAAGAAATTTGATTGATTGAAGTCGTCAATTTGTTTTCTATATTCACAAGTCAATCAATCAATCAATCAATCAAACAAGCTTTATTCGGTTTATAAAATATAACCATAAAAGCATTCTAAAAAGTTTACATTTTACATTAGCATGTATTTGCACAATCTAATACATGGTACAATCAAATATACAATAATATAGGAGCAATTTAAGGAGATTAATGAATAAGTTAAAAAAATTATACAAAAGCTAAAAATCAAAAGCATATAAGAGAAAAAAGTGGGCTAATCTTTACTTGAGGGCCTACATTTTTTCGTATAATAAGGCCTCCAAGTAAGAATTGTCCATTCTTCTTTCGATCACCATTTGTACAAAAGAAATTGCTGCGTTGCAGACAATTTCATTTTCCATAAAATCATGTTTATAAAAATACATTTTGCTATGAATAAATAAAGGGCGCAAAACATGCTTCCTAATGTCTCTATAAAAGTTACAAAAATGTATAAGTGCAATGTCGTCTGTGGTGATTTTCCATCACAAGGGCAATATGGAAGGGTACGACTCCACTTGCCCATCTTGGGAAATGCAATCAGGTGATGGAGAGTGCCCAATCGTAATCTGGTTATGAAAAACCTATGTTGTACGTTTCTTGTAAACAATAGATATGGTTGGATACCCAATGATAAAGGACCTTCACAGTATAATTTAATAGTCTGTTTAGAGCATGCTAAAGTATCTCTAAGTGCATCTCTTGTTTTTACGATCCTCAATTTTAGGTCCCTTTTACTATATTTCTGGATAGTCATGGGGTCTCTATGATCGGTATCCACCTTGCACTCAATTAAACGATTATGAATGTACTGTAGCCAGGGGATTTTTTTTTATATTGATCTAGGGATAAGCAATACATTATAATCTCCTTTGTAAATGTTGTCTCCTCTTTAGTCCAGATCCCATACCAGAGCATAAGAGCTGCTATGCTGATGTAATCACTAATATAGGGAAATGACAATTCCTTGTGGACTTTCACAAGTCATCAAATTGTGTTAAGCCATGTGGCATGCAGTTTGATTGTTCTAATGGGATGTAAAGGGCCCCGGAGGGAGGGGGTGGGGGAAGTTACAGCAATGGAAACTCTTTGCAAGCTCTAATGATTTCATGTGTCTCCCAAAACTTTCTTTTTTATTATATCCAAAGTGCTTATAACGTTTATAAGGTGTACATGAGGCTGGCTCCTACCTAAATAAAACTTCAAAATAAATGAGTAAATTAACTTATGACATACAGATTCTTCTCTTCAGAAACTAGGAGCAGGCCTATGAAAAGACCATCCCTGAAGTAAAGGAAAATGTGAATGGTAAAATAATTAGCCTCTAAGAGGTTGAAATTGTTTAGACTGTGATTGTAATTCTTTTGGGAAAACTAGCATTTTAGGTAGGGTGCTTTTGCAGCAATTAGCAATAGCCCCTAGGCAGCTGGATCTGCTACAACTATCATCTTATCACCACACCAGTCTTTGCACTTTAATATGCCGCTTGCCACGTGATGTCAGAGGTACGCAGCCCTACGTGTGTATTTACATCGTGTTATTTAACAGTACAACAGGAGAAGGGGTATCACTTTCTCAGCATGTGGCCAAGTCAACTAGAACTATTTAGGCCTTCATAATGATGGCGGTTGGACGAGCGTCTGACCGCCATCGCTGCAGGCAGGTGTCCGTCTTACAATGTGTCATTAGTCACACCTGCCCGATTACGATAGGACTGCCAGTAAGGTGGTCAGAATCTGCCTTTTTGTACTGCGGCTTGTGCTGTGGCCCAGGAAAAAGGGTTGCAGCACAAGCCTCAGTACAAGCAGGCACTTTTCAAACCTCCATGCACATTGTGCCAGGCACCATATGACACATAGCAGTGGCCCGCGGGGGACGGGGGCCCTGCTTGGGGCCTCCCAAGTTTTTTTTCCAACAGCCTTTTCATGCCATTGGGACCACCATGAAAAGCCTGTAGGAAATGGACATCCTAACCCCTACTGCGGTGCCTGCGCAGGCACCGCCTCCATTGTAGGGATTAGTGTTCGATCACCGCCCGACTGGCTCCTTTAGCCTGTCGGAGGCAGCGGTCTGTCCCCCAGACCGCTGCAGTCTGACAGTTCGCATCGTAATGCAGCGGTCAGACCGATGGCCTGGATGTCAGTGGGACTGCCACAGATGGCGTGTCGGTGGCGGTCCCAAAAACATCAAAATTAGGCCCTTAGACAGTTTAGGGCCCCAATTCAGAATAGGTAGAAAAAGGGTGAGGAATTTACCACATATGGTAAATTCCACTACCCCAGGGTGAGGCAATTTCCAGGTATCATAAATACATTCTACTTTCTTGAAAATGAGCAATAACCTGTGGCCTCGATATTTAGCTCACCAAATTTCATGCATCTCCTTTTTGCAAGCCTTTTTCCCCCAATATATTTTTTCAGATATGACCTTCCCAAATGCATCTTGCAAAGCAGCAGGGGTGTGATAATTCCTGTACAACTTGGAATGCACAGCAATTGAGATTGAAGTTTTTATGCTGAATAAATTCTTAAATGATTAAAGGTAAAATGTAATAATCATTATGTATAATACACTGAAAATCTATGTTTATGGAACCATCAGGTAAATCATAAGCGTTCAAACATAAAGCCTCCACTAACTTTGTTTGCACTGAATACTTGGTACAGGTTTCCCATGTTTTGTTCTCTGAAAACCTGATAGACAACAACATGACTGCAAACCACAATGCTCATAAAAGCACACTTGCACATACCATTTCCTTGAGTGTAAAGCATTTTTTGATTATTTAACTTTCAAGAGTTAAATTAGTATACTGATTACTGAACTCTTCTGGACCTCAATGTATTTACATGTTTTTATCTTTCCTCTATTTGAACCTTTTCAAGGTTTCCCTGGCATATAAGCCTTATAAATTGGAGCCAGTTTGCGCAGATACTAGTTGAAATAGAACACATGCACAGTGACGGCTGCCGCCAATCAAAACAGGTAGGGCAGCGGGAGGAGAGGGGAGAGGAGAGGTTGTGAAATAATGAAAAATAAAAAAATCACTTACCTGCCGCTCTGCTCCCATTGCCGACTGCCTTGTTTCACCTGCTCCGCTCGTCCCGGAAGTGAATGAGCCTAAAGGCACAGGCTCCCCACCCAATCCAGGCACTGCTCTCTAGCATGAGAGCAGCACCAGGATTGGTCTGAGCGGCCTCGTTTGCCGCTCAGGCGGTGCCTGGAAGACTGTGGGGTTTCTCCAACCCAGCTGTACAATACTGCTGGGTTGAAGAAACATAAGTGTGCATGTGTGTTTGGCCGGCCTAAGACGACTGGCCCAACACACCCTTGTAAGTGCACATTACTTCTCTATACTACGGCCCGGCTCCGCCCCTCCTGTCGGATGTTAGTAACTCCGACAGAGATGAATAAAACGATAATAACAATGTGTTATCATTTTATTTATCATCTGCCGGCAGTGGGGCGATGCTCCTCCGCCATTACTGAGGAGCCGCACCTGCACGTGCATCTAACAATGAATGAACTTCATTCCCAAGAACCTAAATGGGTAGTTCTGCTCTTTAGCAAGGGTACTCTGTGAGTGCATGTGGAACACAGACGTTTCTGGTCTTCTCTGCTATTATTTAATTTAGACACATCCCCACCATACCTTGAGCCACTCTTGATACTTTTTTCACTCATACTCCAGGCAGCCATGGGAACACTCTGTTGCCTCAGTGCAGCAAGACTGATTGAGTGCAGGTGGAACAGTCATTATTCACTGCACTATGACTGTTTGGGAAAGGGAATTTGGTTCAATTATATATATCTGGTGCCATCAATAAATAGTCCAGATGACACTGGATGACCTGAACAATATGACCTAAATAATACAAATCACCTCAAGGGCTAGCTCTATGAAAGCTTCTCTCAGGGTGACCTGTAATATGAAGTACTTCTTGGGATCTGCCCATTCTGCATCAAACCTCCATTACAATTTCTTCTGGTGCCTATCTTCAACTGCCCCACAAACTCAAGTTCTCTCTGCAATGGCAACAGCATTCTACTATTTAGATAACAGGAGCTCACCACTGCTGAGTCCTGAATCTTCTGCACAAGGGGCATTTAGACAAAACTCACACAGATCTCTCACATTGATTAGCACATACAAAACAGAAGAACATGCTGACATGTATAACTCTAGTTTGGTGCACACTCTAACACCACTTAAATGCTACAGACAGAATATCACTGAAGCACTATGAACCACATTAAACCTTTTGTGCTAGCTACCCTAAATGTGAATACTAGAATAATTACCCATGTGTGGTTTACACATATGGTACTAGTCACCTTCCTACAAGTAATGTTCCTAAGATGACATTGGTGTGAATTAGGTTTAGAGGATCTTTTAAATAAACTCATTTAATATGGTAGAGGTGGTTTTAGGGAAATTGTGAAACTAAAAAACTCAGACACTTCATGTAGTGTTCGACTATGAGACCTTACTGAAGGCACACCCCAGCGACTAGTTCGCTGCTGCTTTATTACAGTGCTATTCAATCTGTACTTATGTCTTTGAACTCGCTTTTGCCAAGCCAGTGATTCACAGTGACGAGTGTCACCTTTTCTGGAATAGGTACTTATATTTAACTATTGGAACTGTTTGGTAGTATTTTAAGTTAGCACCACAAAACAAGGTTAAAATTGAACAGCTCTGTGTTGCTTATTTTGAGCACAGAATAATGAGTTCACAAGGCGGCATGCTGCCATATCTCCTTGGCAAGTGAAACGTGGGTGTAGCACATCACGACAAATGAAAATGCAGGAGGGCATTTGATAGACTAGATGGTACGGAGTCACGAAGGTAAAGACAGTCAAGGCCTGAAAGTCAGAGAGAGCAGCAAACAGATGCAGAAACATCCAGGCAATAGTAGATGTGAAGTGCTCTACAAGCAGCACAAGTTACACCCCTTGTGCAAAGACTGGATGAAGATTCAAAAAGATAACGAAGGGAGGGAAGTCTCTGCAGTCCACGATGCACTAGGGGACCCTTTGTGAAATTTATGAACCAGGGGCAAACATCAACATAAAGCCACTCCACCCAGAGAACTCTTCACAATTGCAACAATGTTAAAGACTCAAATTCAGAAGCATAAAAAAATGGAGAAGATGGAAAATGGTTGCCAGAAATCATGGTGGCACAGTGATCTGGCAAAATCTGGTACATACAATCTGTTGTGAAATGGCCCTAGGATCTGAGAGTAGGGACCACGGAAGTAGTTACAGGGCTCAGCTTATTGGTAATGTGGAAGATTCCCCAGTTATAGGGAGGGGCTCCATCCTCAAGCCACAATCCCTAGCAGCATATGCTATTGGAAGGAATGGCACAACAAAAAGGCATGATAATCTGAGGGCAGCAGAAGCAAGCCCCAACATCTTATTGTGTTACCAAACAAAATAACATGCACCACAGCACTGAATTTCCACAGGTTGAATTAACTGCAAGAGTGAGAACACAAGCACCAGTGAGAAAAAGAGAGAATCAGTCATGAAAATCACCAGGAAGTAATCTAAGCATTACCTTCTCAACACGTTTCACTTTCCATTCCTTTACTCCTGGAGGATTTGTGCAAGCGGTATGTATTCATCATGATCCCAATTTTTATTAAAGAAGACTCACCAAAACAGGCATAATGCCTCACTCATATTTATCAAAGCAAAGCGCCACATAAATCACTGAACAACTCATCACTCATAAGAAACACTTTACAAAATACTGGGGCCAAAACCCAAAACATTCCCTTATGCAACAACATCAAGTCTATAATGATGAATAGATGATGAAGATGAAGACGACATGGCTGTTCTACATATCTCAGCACTAGTGACCCATCTCCGTTCTGCCGACAATGAACAATTCAAAAGCATGGGAATTAGTTGGACACAATGGACATGATTTAGGAAAAAGGGCAAAAGTACATTGGGAGATGCCCTGTCCAATTTGTCCTTTTGCACTTTTTGAAATTCACAGACAGTTTCAGTAGTAGCAAGCTACCAGCGTTCCCAGTGTACTACTGAGCAAGCCATGTATCCTTTGGATATGCTGCTATCGCTCCCAAGCAGTAATTGCACATACCTAAAAGTATGCCATGAGGAAATGCAACCTAATGTGCAAATGGCCATTTCTTTTATTTTATTCTTTTTCCATAGGGGAAAAACATTTACACCTTGGAGTATCTCCTTTCCCTGCACCTTCACCTAATGTATTGTTGATCAATTCCCCTTTACACCCTGGAATAGGATTTACTGAATTCCTTCCCTTGCATAAAACTGCAGATGCTCCAATGGTGGGAAGAGGACATAGTGAAGTTTGGGAATGCTGACAAACTCACAAGTGTGTGGGTGTCATAGGCATAAAAGGCAAATGAGACCTTATCACCCCCACTTCCCTACCCTTGCAATGGGCTTAAAACTTTATAATTCTGTGCACTCAAGACACCCAACTTACAAACAAGAAGTGATCCCTGCGTAGAGAGCGTTGACGTAATCCAGTCGGCTGGAGATGAGGGCCTGAGTGATGGTGCATCTTGAGCTTTGGGGTAGCCATTTGAATATCTTACGAAGCATGCAGAGAATGAAGAAGCAAGAGGAGGAGACAGAGTTGACCTTAGTCATTATGGTTAGCTTCTTCTTTTTACATTTCTTTATTAGCATTTTAAATAACATTGTAAACATGACCTTGGTCATAGGCCCCAATTCCCTTATTAACATAAGGATCAGTCAGTTGAAATACAGTGATAAATATACGGTCAGCATTGCTATCCTCCAGGTCAGGCAGCCAGGTATAATTACATTTCCTGATGGACAATAATAGCCAAGAATACACAGTACAGTATGTTAGTCATAGCACTGCACATGAGGGAGATCGACAATGACAAAAAAAACAACAACAAAAACCCCTGTATCGCTTCCAGACAAATCATGAGGCAATTAGTCCAGACCCTCCTTCCATGGAGCATCAGTAAGTACCCACAACCATCATATAATGAATCTCCAACTAAACATGTGCTGTATATAAATTCTATGGTGCGCTAGCGTCTTCCTTAGCCTCTTCCACCTTTGCTTCCAGATTCTGCAAATAAATATCCCAGGCCGTCAGACCAAACCAAACCCCCTCCCCCCTCCGGCGTCAGCTAGCACTGCCTCCTCAGCTTTCGCTGAGCACAGCATGATGCAGAGCCAAGTGAAAGTGTCTGGTGCTGCCTGTGACTTCCACACCATTGCAATCTGGCGCTTGCACAACACAAATGCCAGGTTGATAAACCTGTGGAGATATTTGTCACCTTTGGCTCTAGGGCAAATACCCAGTAAGCAGGACTCTGGGGTGGGCAAGAGTGCAGTATCAACCAGAGCAGCAGCAGAGGACTGCGTCACCTCCTCCCACCCTTGGTGTACGCCCGGGCAATCCCACACCATATGAAAAAAACTGCATCTGGGACCCCGCAGAGCAGACAACTGGGGGTGGAGGCAGGGAACATGGGCACCAAGCGGTGGGGTGTAAGATATATTTGGTGTAAGAAATTTAAACAAAACCGGAAGTTGCGTGAGCCATCTTAAACCATTCACAGGGCCTAGGTCTACTGCTTGTCATTCAGATCTGCTGCCCAGCAGTTTCTGGTTTTAAGGAATGGCTTACGCCACTGTCCCAGAAGAGCTGCATACAATGCCGTGTTGATACATCAGGTGCTCCAATATGTCAGCATAGTTTAAGTGGGGGCACAGTCATGGGAACCTGTGGCCCATAACCCTAGGTCGATGGAAGTGCGTGATGGACAGCCCCATAAGTCAGGAATCGTCACACTGGGATATTGAACCGCATGCAGATCTCGTTGAACAAACAGATAATCACATCATCATAGAAATCCCCTTACTGGGTTACACCTGCCTCTTTCAAGCTGGTCACATTGTGATGATGGATAAAGTCTCCAAGAACTGGCCACTGCCACACCCGGATTAAGGGCGAGTATGAAGAGGGGACCCTACGGCCCTGAATATATTTTAGCCAGGAGTGTCTAGCCACCAAGATCTGCTGTGTCTCTCCCAGCGCACCGAGACTAGGGGCTGAGAGCCATATGTAGACAGGAGTCCCAGATAGAAAGAACAAGACCCCCAGATGCTTTCCACAGAGAGCTGAGCTGAGCCACCTCAATGGCCATGGTAATTGGGCGGCAGCAGAATAGAGTTCAAAGTTCGGCGCGCCAAGCCCAACCTCCTGCAAGGGGCAGTTCACTGACAGAATATCGACACCTATAATATCGTCATACCACAGTATTGAGTTATAAATATCGATGCCAAAAATATTGACATCCTATACTTATAATGGTAAGTACAAAAATATCGAAAAAATATATCAATACCATAAATATAGTTGTACAAAATATCGTTTTATATATATATATTTACAAAAATAAAATAATAAATATTAAATATATTAAATAATAAAATTAATTAGAAAAATATATTAGATGTAATATACATTTGAACAAATATAACAAATAACCTTAATTTAAAAAAAATAAACACACATATATTTTAATTAATGTGTATATATTTACTTTAGAACAATTATTGAACTAATAATTTTTATGTATTTTATCATTTTAAAATTATATAAAACATACCGTCCCATATCCCTACTGAGGGCCCGATTCCGATGTCGTTCGGAAGGCCTTCGAATCCAATTTGGCATTCCCGGATCCGATTCGTAGCCCTTATTTACGACTGAATTGTACACAGGTCCGAACAACCAAGTACGATGCGAAGATCACGTACGCGCCGACCGAATCGTTTCCGGAACCCGAACCTGTCTGTATGACTCGTTCGTAGCCGAATCATACCGCGCTATGGAGCCGAATTCTGACCGAGCGAGTACGATGCACGATTCGGACAGCCGCTTCGCCTCAGTCTCAGCGAGACGAAGTGCTGTCGGTATCGAACTTCGGGGGCCATAGCAGGCCCCCGTCACCCAGGGCCCTCCGAATCTGTCACGGGGGTGTGCCCATGGGTCCCCCCAATCCAGGCATGCCCAGTGTGGCAGGCACCATGGGGTGCCTGCCACAGGGTGTACGCTTTTCTCCACCCTACCCTTTTTGCTATGGGAGCCTGTGTACGTGTCTGTACACAGGCTTCCATAGAGTTCAATGGGAGTCAGAGCTGAGTCCATAAGCATATGGCTGCATCGTACTCGCTCGTTCAGACTCCCGGAGCACGTTTTGCTCGGAAAGCCCTCCGGATCCGAGTCGTACAGGGGGCTTTCCTAGTGAGATCGGAATCGGGCACTGAATGTTGATCTGAGAATATTCACTAGCATCCTTGCTGTTCGCCTGGCCCCATATCTGCAGGGTCTGGTGGACCCGGACCAATCTGGTTTCATACCGGAACACAGTTGGAGTGATGGGCACGGCGAATATGCCACCTCATAGATAAGATATTCAACGCACCCGGCAACCCAATCTGCTCCTGTCGATGGACGCTGAGAAGGCCTTCAACAGGGTCCACTGGCCATATCTGCAACTGGAACTGACTAGATTTGGTATTGGCTAAAGGTTCTTGAATGGGGTGGACTGTCTATACAGCAACCCAGAGGCACGCATTAGAGTGAACAGGGTTGCCCCTCGGCCCTTCCAGATCATGAGGGGTCCCTGCCAAGGATGCCCATTATCACCTTTATTATTTGCTCTCTATATGGAGCCCTTTGCGGAACAAATCCGCCAACACCCCCACAATAGCGGGTATCCGGATGGGTGACAGGGAACACAAGGTCTCGCTCTACGCGGACGATGTTGTGCTCTTCCTCACGCAACCGTTCATCACTCTACCTCCTCTCCTACAGGAAATCGAAGAATTTAGCCAAGTCTCTGGCTTCAAAATTAACATCCAAAAAACGCAAGCACCTAACTTTACTATTTCCAAAGCTGACCAAATACACCTGGCAGCGAATTTTCCATTTCTAGGGGCCTCGGAGGGCGTTTCTTATCTAGGGCTACAGGTATTCCCTACGGTCAACAAGACAGCCCAGGTGAATTATGTGACCCTCCTGTCTGAGACTGGGGGGGAGCTTCTGACCTGGAGGAGATGTACGATGTCATGGTTGGGTAGTCTAGCCGCCATCAAAATCACTCTACTGCTCCGCATCTTATATGTGATGCAGACCCTCCCACTGCAGCCCCCGCCACTGATATTGACCAAATTGCAACACCTCATATGGGATTTTATCTGGGGCGGGAAGAGAGCTTGCATGGCACACCACCAAACATACTTGAAACAGGAAGATGGAGGGCTGGGTTTCCCACACCTTGATCGCTACTTTCACACCGCCCACCTGCAATATATGCTCGAATGTTACAGACCTGCATCAGAGAAAAAATACTGGTGTTTTATTGATCACAGGCATACATATCTGGAAGGTGCCTTGGCTGTCTAAACGACACCACCCACTCTGGGTTTATGTCTCCCCAGTCATGAGGGCAACCCTCAATGTATGGGACAGGGTGCAGCAGCCCCATGGCCTCTCAACCCTCACAACACCGCTGACCCCCTTCATAGGACACACGGAGTTCCCCCTGGCTAGAGACGGACATAACTACATCAAATGGCAAGAGGCCAATTGCAAGAGAATCGGCAATCTCTTAGATGAGAAGGGGGTAATGGAATTCCCCCAACTTGTCTCTGACTTCAGAGTTCCTAGAGATGCACACTGGCAATATCTTTCCCTGTAACACTAGGTTACTCAAGCATACGTGCATCCTCATGCCAGCTGCCCACTAACCAAGTTTGAAAAATGCTACATAAACAGAAGCTCGGACAAGCGCCTGCTCTCAGACATATGCACAGCGTCGATGGGAGTCCGAACTTGAGCGCAAATTCTCCCCCAAAGAGTGGCATGACATCCATAGGGCCAGAGCTTCCTCCTGTAGCACTGCCAGGAAGGAAATGTTCCTCAAAATAGTGCATTATTGGTACTATACCACTGCTAGAGTAGCACAGTGGAAGCCTGGAGGGGACAACCTTTGCTGGCGCCGCTGCGGACAGGTAGGCACTCTCACACACGTGTTATGGCACTGCCCGAAGGTGCAAACCTTTTGGGACTCAATACTGCTGGACATTACCACAATTTATCCCACAGATATTCCCAGATGCCCTAGCTATATCATACTGTGCCTCCCCAACACATTGACCTACCCCCTCAAATCGTACCGGGGGAGAGCGATCACCCTAGCACTGGGCGCCGCTAAACAGGTAATGCTTTCTAAATGGAAACAGATGGGATCCCAACTAGACTGGAGTGGTTGCATAGACTGTGAGAGGTGGTGGGCATGGAGAAAATCACTGCAAGTCTCACACGCAAACTTCCCTGCTTCGACAAAACCTGGGGCACTACTATAGAATTTTTATCCATGGAATTCACAGAACTTACTTGTCCGAGATATCTTTACGTCCTTCGACTCACCAAATAACGCCAAACCAAGGAGACCATACCGAAACGAGACTCCCCTGAGAGCATAGGTCCCCATCACTGGAACAAAGACAACCTTTAGCTAACCAGTCTCCCCTCTTCTTCTTCCTTTTCTCCTCTCTCCTCTCGTTCTATCCTGTTTCACCCCACCTATGAATAACTAGCATCACCATGTCGTCTCCTCACTGGTCAGTCAAGAAAGGTGGCGGCTATTGTTTTTTCTGCAATTAAAAAAAAAAAGATTTAAATCATAAAATTATATAAAAATATAACAAATAAATATATATATGTATATATACATATGCCAATAACATAAAATCTATTACAAAACAGTCTAATTAAATAAAAACATTAAACTATATAAACATCTTTAAACTTAGTAAAAATAATTTTCCAATTAACAAATATTGATAATTAAACATATTATAATTTAAAAATAAACTAAACATAATATTATAAATTATAACAATATAAAATTAAATATAACATTTAGTACACATACTATTCCCACTACAATTTAAACAAAACTACACAAACTATTAAAGTAAATACACAAACACTTTACCACTCCCATTTAGCACAACACATAAATATTAATACTGGATAAAAATAAAATTTACAAATCTCCCTCCAATAAATGCAACAGTAGTAAAAGAGATAAATTACACGCAGAAAATATTTACTGCACCCATTCCAGCCAATACAACAGCAAGGAAACTGTTTAAGAGCAGGGGGGTAAAATTTAATATTCCCACTCCAGTCAGTGCAAAAGTAGGGAAAGTTTGGATAGCGGATGGGTAAAATTACTATTCCCACTCCAATGAACACAACAGTAGGGAAAGTGTTGGATAGTGGAGGGGTAAAAATTACTATTCCCACTCCAGTGAGCCAGTGAGTGCAACATAAGGGAAATTGTTGGATTGCAGAGGAGTAAAAAGTACTATTCCCACTCCAGTGAGCGCAACAGTAGGGAAAGTGTTAGATAGCAGAGGGGTAAAATGTACTATTCCTACTCCAGTCAGTGCAACAGTAGGGAAAGTGTTGGATAGCAGAGGGGTAAAAATTACAATTCCCACTCCAGTGAGCGCAACAGTAGAGAAAGTGTTGGATAACAGTGGGGTAAAATTTACTATTCCCACTCCAGTCAGTTCAAAATTAAAAATAAACAAAATTTCATCAACAAAATAACAATATTTTTTTTTAAAAGTAAACAAAATATATAAATATGTTAAAAATAAAAATATATTTTATCTTATAATATGAAATACATATGTTTATGTTTAAGTTTGGTGGTTTTATAAAGCGCATAGCTGCCCAAGGGCTTCCCAGTGCTGGCAGAGAGAGATGCTGGCTATATCACAAAAACTACAAATATTATATAAAATTAAATAAATATTTTTATTTGGAAATTATTTATTAACAAAAACACTAATTATTACATAAATGTAGTTTATATTGTTCCTACCCTATAACATCACACAACTCACAACCCACATCTAAAAAAAATGTTTGGGCATAATTAACATAATTATCAATTAAACAAATATTATTAATAAAAAAGTTAAACACATAAAAATTTATTAACTTTCCACCTTTACCCCATTAATCTCCACAATCCACACAGAAAAAAAAATTAAACAATTACCCTAATTAATTAATTAATATTAATTATCAACTAATTGTTAATTGATTAAAAATACATTACTTCCCACCTTTAACCCTAAAAACCCAACAACCCATAGCTTAAATTAATTATACAATTTCCATATTTAATTTTCAATTAATCAATTAATAATACTTAACAACTAATTATTAATTAATTAAAAAGAAATAACTTCCCATGTTTTACCCCTATAAACCCAAAACCCACACGCCCAAAAATATAATGAAACAATTAACAAAAGTAGTTATCAATTATTTATTATTAATTATCAACTAATTATTACTTAATTTTAAAAAAAGTATTTCCCACCCCTTACCCCTATAAACCCCACAACCCACACCTAAAGTTAATTACACAATTCCCATAATTAATGATCAATTAATTAATTAACTAACAACTAATTAATAATTAATTAGAAATAACATATTTCCCACCTTATACCCCTAAAACACCACAACCCACACATAACATTTACCCCAAAAAATTCAAAACACAATTAACATTATAAAATCTCAATTAAATAAATATTTATAAATAAAAAATATTCATTAATTTATTATAATTACATTACTTCCCTCCCTGTTCCCCTATAAACCCACAACCCGCTACAGTAGAAAAAAATGCAACATTTTATTTAAAATACAATTAATAACTACTAAAAATGTAACACATATTAAAAAAATAAACAAAACTTATACAAAAAATACATCACATACATTTAAAATATATACTAAAATACATAACACTAATTAAAAAATCAATATTTTAAACAACTATATTTTTGCAAACAAAATAAATGACTTCTATATCTTTGAAATCCACATTTCTTACCTTTCATTCGATATTCTTGACCACGATATTCTTGCTGTCGATATTTCTGTGTCACGATATTTAAAACTCGATATTTGTGTAAGTCAACATTTCCAACTCGATATTTTGACTGAATACCCAAGGGGCTACACAGCCCATCCAAAGCCACCCTATGTTTGTCTGCGCCCTAGATCAATACTACAAGTAATTATTTAAGGTCAACAAAGAAGCACTAACAGGGAACAAGTGGAATTACTGCAAAAGTAATAAAAGAAGGTTGGTAAGATCAACATCTTTGAAATGGCTACACGTCCCACTGGCGACAACGGGAGAGATTTCCAAAATGAAAGCGATCAATGCACCAAGCCAATGGCTCTATTGAGTTTCCACTCCAGAACGTCCGAGTGATATATATCAATTCCTATGTATTTAAATGTCACATTGCCACTGCTGGTGCGCTATCATAATAGCAGCCCTCTC
This sequence comes from Calotriton arnoldi, assembly GCA_963921515.1. Classification (NCBI taxonomy): domain Eukaryota; kingdom Metazoa; phylum Chordata; class Amphibia; order Caudata; family Salamandridae; genus Calotriton; species Calotriton arnoldi. The sequence goes on along the minus strand of CAWUFW010024478.1, from coordinate 9,126 downwards.
GGGGTCAGGGACTGAAGGGGGCTGAAGGGGGAAATAAACATGACTTAGCCCATTTAACCCGGAGATCGTACATCCTTCTAAAGTCATCTAACATGGATAACACCCCTGGCAGCGCAGCGTTCAAGTCTTGTACGTATATTGATGCATTGTCCACGTATAGCAAAATGACATGACACCTCCCATAGTCTCCAACTCCCCATTCCACTGGTCGCATAAGTAAGCGGCAGGCCACCGGCTCCAGGGCCAGGGCAAAGAGCAGCGGAGATAATGGGCAACCCTGCTGGGTGCCCTTACATATTTCAAAGGTGTCCAAGATATACTGACCAGTTTTGACTCTAGCACAGGGTTGTCCAGAGAGGGTCTTTAGCCAGCGCAGGTAGCCCGGTCCCACTTGCATAGCCTCAAGTGTAGCGAACAGGTAATCCCACCCTAGAGTGTCAAAGTTTTTTTCAATATCAAGAGATATTACCTCTGGGACACTGTTGGTGGCCAGATCTGCTCCGAGCAGGTGTAGTAAGCACCTGATGTTAAGAAAGGTACTGCGCCCCAGGATGAAGCCTAATTGGTCGTAGTGGACAAGGTTCTCTAGAATGTTACAGTCTAAATTCAACAGAGAAAGTAGATGATAGAGCATACATCCATGGGATCACAATCCAGTTTGGGGAAGACCACAATTAAATTGAGTCCCCAACATTTGATGAGCATATGGACATTGAAAAAAAGTTGAGAGTTTTTAATGAGGCTTTAACTACAGCGATAGACACTCTCGCCCCCATGAAATTACAACAAACCAACAGTCATAAACAAGGTGCAGCTTGGTATACAAAGGCACGGAAGGCCCATTTTTAAAGCTCAATCAAGCGTGCAACTCAACCAAGGAACTTTATAAAATTCTCAATACTTTCACCAACCCTACTGCTTGTAATGTACAAATTCCCCCATCCCAAGCACTCTGTGATAATATAGCTAATTACTTTAATGAAAAAATAAACCTAATATATGATCAATTCCCCCAGGTCTCTGATTCCTTGGATTCCCCAAATCTGCTGCCCTCTATCTCGAGACCATCTGTGACTGGCCTTCAATACTTCAATGCGATGCAGATATCCCAGGCAGAAGCCATGCTGAGAACGGCTAAATCAGGTTCTCCCCTTGATGTTATGCCAGCGTATGTGTTTGCCTTACTTGCCCCTCTCCTGGCTCCCGTTATTCGTGACATTCTCAACACTTCTTTGTGCGAGGGGGTACTCCCACTTGAATGGAAGGCTGCTCAGGTGTTACCTATTAAGAAAAAAGCCCAGATACCCGCTGAGGTGATTGCTAACTATCGCCCTATTTCGCTCTTGCCGCTTATGAGCAAAATGGTGGAAGGGTACGTTAACACCCAGCTGATGGGTTACCTGGAATCTAGAGGAACTCTTGATCCCTCTCAGTCTAGATTCAGACCACACCACTATACAGAAACCACTCTTATTGGTGTCACAGACTATATCAGAATGTCCCTGGATAACAACAAGGAAGTGTTGCTGGTGTTATTGGATCTGACAGCAGCCTTTACGACACTGTCTCCCGCCAGAAACTGATTCACCAATTGGGAGAATTTGGTCTGCAGGGACAGGCACTCAAGTGGCTCGCCAGTTTTCTGGATCAGCGTACTCAGACGATTATCTTAGGGCCTTTTCGTTCGCATACTTTGAAGCTTACTAAGGGGGTGCCGCAGGGCTCTTGTTTAAGCCCCACACTGTTTAATGTCTATGTGGCCCCCCTTCCAAGATTAATAGGGAATATGGTTTCACTCCCTATTCGTGCGCTGACGACACACAACTACTGCTGTCTTTTGATAAGGATACGGAATTAGTTGATCAATGCTTCGCGGGGGGCATGCTGCCCATATCTGACTGGATGACAGAAAATTTCCTTCAGCTTAATGCTTCTAAGACTGAGATCCTTTTGTTTGGCTCTGCTCAATCCATTTGGTCCCCAAATTGGTGGCCCACAGCATTGGGCCCCGCTCCTATACCATCTCAGGCAGCAAAAAATTTAGGGGTCCGTTTGGATAACTCTCTGACCATGAAAGATCAAGTCATGACCACAACAGGGACCTGCTACCACACTCTGAGGGGCCGATTCCGATTCAGGCCGGAAATCACTCCGACCGAGCCAGACCCGGAGAGATTTCCGACCAAATCAGACTCTGGCAGTCCGACCGAATGAGTACGATGCGCACGCATGCAATCGGACTCGAGTCGGTCAGACTCCCATTGAAGTCAATGGGAGCCAGACGTACAATGCGTACGCGGGCTCCCATTGACTCAATGGGTGCGAGGCGAAGAAGGGCACCCCCTACAGCGGGTACGCCTCGATGCGACTCGCGGCATACATGCACAGGTAGGGGGGACCCATGGGCCCCCCCTGTGTGTGACTCACGCGGCTACGCGTACAGGGGGGTCCGACACGGACCCCCAAAGTCCGGCTCCGACTGCTCTTTTGAGCCGGACGGCGCAAGTCGGTCGGACTGCTCGAGGCGCGCATCGTACTTGCCCGGCCGGGGAACGTCTCCATTGCGCGGTGCGAGTCGTGTCCGTGCGAGTTGGTCGGAGCGGTTCGGACCCGGGAACGAGTCGGTCGGCGATTTCGCGTGCGCTCGCATCGTACTCGCTCGGCCGGACACACGTACGAATCGGTCGGGCAAGAGGGCTCCGAATCGGATCCGGTTAAGCCGAATCCGATTCGGTGCCCTAGCGGCCGAGATCGGAATCGGCCCCTTAGTCTTTTGCGCCGAGTGTTTCAGTGGCTGCCCTTATCTATTCGCCATACCCTGATTCAGGCTTTGGTCATCGGCCGACTTGATTATTGCAATGCTCTTCTAGCATCTGCAAACAAATCTCTTTTGAATAGACTGCAGATAGTCCAGAATGTAGCTGCACGTCTGGCGCTCAAAATGCCCCTGCGCACCCCCTCTAGGCCTCTGCTGAGACAGCTTCACTGGCTGTCCATTCGCCAGAGAATTACATTTAAACTCTGCTGCCTTGCACATAAATCACTTTATGGCAGGTGCCCCAGCTATTTGGCAGACAAAATTAAACCTTATCGTCCGAACAGGCCTCTTAGATCCGAAAGGAAAGGGCTGCTGGTGGTCCCCCGCTACAGGAAACTATGAGCAGGAGGCAGAACTTTCGCTCACCTGGCTCCAAAATATTGGAACACTCTGCCCGAGGATCTGCGCAAACGTCCCAGTCTCCTCCGATTCAGGAAACTCCTGAAGACTGAATTATTTCGGGACTGATTTGGGCTGAATCTGTACCTTGTCTTCTCTGCAGCGCGGAGATACCCCTTTGGGGGTGATTCCAGCGCTTTATAAATTCCTTTACAAATTACAAATTACAATTAAAGCCTCGTGGAGTGTATCGGGTAGGTGCCCAATGTCATGATGCAGTAGTACTCTATTTGTAGGCTGTTGGCACCCAGAGTTTTACCATATGCTATCTGAGCTATGCTATACGTATTTTGTCTAGCTCTTGAGGGGGATCAAGATCAGCTATTTGAGCCGTGTTCAGCTTGCGGAGCAACAGCCCTTGGAGATAGACCCGCAGGGCGGGTTCAGAAGGGCCCTGAATGGCAGCATAGAGGAAGCTATAGAAACTCACAAAGGATGCATTAATATCAGCCTCCATGTTGAGGATCTCACCCTCGTCGGACCGCAAAGCACCTATTGGGGTCAAGAGCCTGCATCGCGTAGCAACCAGGCCCAGCATCTTCCCCGCGCAGTCGCTTTCCCCATGTAACCTAGCAAAGTATTGATTATAGTCAAGCCTCCACAGTTGCTGTTCCAAGTCCCTGTGCAACCACAGCAAAGAAGCCAGCCGATCAAGGAGAGCGTGGTTAGCCTAACTCCAGGCTCTGCATATTGCGTTCCATATTCAGTATGTCTCTGAGTAGCATCTGTCTTACGCCCCATGTAGTGTCAATGCAGTGTCCATATAGTCGTCATGGTTAGTTGTTGTCCAGAATGATGCCTAGCTTCCTAGCATGGTCAGTGGGGATAGGAGTAAGTCTGAGTTTTGAGGGCAACCAAGATGCGTCCCTTGGGGAACTTTTGTTTCCTAAAAAGCAGTACCTCGGTCTTCTTTGTGCTGAGCTTCAGGCAGGTGTCCTTTATCCAGTTGGTGATGTCTGCCATGCAGTTGTGAAGCTAGTCTTGGTATTGGTGGTTCTTCTGAGAGGGAGAGGATGAGTTGTGTGTCATCAGCGTATGATATGATGTTGAGTTCATGTGTTTTGTTTATTCTGACAAAAGGTGTCATATAAGTGTTAAAGAGGGTGGGACTGAGTGAGGGTTCTTGGGGTACTCCACAGATGATTTCCTTGGCTTCATTGGTGAAGGAGGGAAAGCAGACTTGTTGTATTCTTACGGTGAGGGAAGAGGCGATCCATCTGGGAGCAGCTCATTGAATGCTATGTTGTGCAGCCTTGTGATGAGTGTGTGGTGGGAGACCGTATTGACGGTTACGGAGAGGTCTAGGAGGATCAGAGCCGCATTCTCTCCATTGTCGACTGGGACTCGAATGTTGTTTGTACCCATGATGAGGGATGTCTTGGTGCTAGGGTTGCTACGGAATCTGCATTGGAGTCGAGTAGGAGGTTACATTCTAGATGGGAGGAGAGTTGTTGGTTGATGGCTTTTTCTAATACTTTGTCCCAGAATGGGAGCAGGGTAAATCGGTCAGTAGATGTTGATTTTGCTGGGGTCTGCCGATGGTTTCCTTAGTAGGGCTTTGACTTCTGTGTGTTTCCAGTCCTCGGGGAAGGTGGCCATAGCAATTTGAGTTGTTGAACAAGGTGGTGAGTACGTGGCTGATTCTGCCTTTGCCTAGGTCTAAGATGTGGTAAGGGCATGGGTCGGCTAGTGCCCCTGAGTGGGCCAAGTTCACGATGGAGGTGATGTCCTGTGGGAAGAGCTGGCTTCATTTGGTTAATTGGATGTCTGTTTGTGGCAGTGGGTTTGTTGTGTTGATTGAAGAAGTCATGGCCTTGGGCTGGGGCTTGACGCTTCTGTAGATGTTGATGATCTTGTTGTGGAAGAAGTATGCAAGGTTTTCGCAGAGTTCATATGAGGGGATAATGTTGTTTGTTGCAGCTGAGGGATTGGGGAATTCTTTGACAATGTTGAAGAGTTCTTTACTGCTTTTGGAGCTTGATTTGATGTGTGAAAATAAGGCCTTTTGCTTTGATTCTCACAGCTGTCTGTGGTAAAGGTTGAGGGCTGTCTTGAAAGCGGTCTTGTCAGTCATGTCCTTGATGATGCCCTTGTTGTTTAAAGTGTCGTTTAGAAGTTCTGAGGTCTTCAGTGCGCCAGCTAGACTGTTTGGTGGACCGTCTGTGAATGTTGTTGCTGATGGGAGTGATGCTGTCGGCGCAGTTGGTGATCCAAATGTGCACATTTCTGACATTCTGGTCTAGGTTGTTGGAGGAGATGGGGTAGTGGTGTTAAGGGTGTTGATCCATGCATCCTGTGAGACTTTGCTCCAGCTTCAGTGGAGGGTATTGGGAAGACTGGAGACAGAGGTTCATGAGCTAGTGATGTTGAAGTGGACAATGGAGTGCTTGTTCCAGGTGAGTTCAGTGGTGTGGCTGTACCTGATGCGGTTACTGGAGGTGAAGATAGGGCCTAGCACGTGGCTTGCGGTGTGCCTGGGGGTCGTGGATGAGTTGGGTGAGTCTGATGTTGTTCAAGCTGTCGAGGAGGTTGGAAGTGTTGATGTCATTGGGGTCATCGAGGTGGAAGTTGAGGTCACCAAGGAAAATATAGTTGTCAGAGTTTATGGCGAGGGGGACAATGAAGTCATCGATGAAGTTGCAGAAGGCTAGACATGGTCCTGGAGGACTGTAGGTGAGGGTGCCCCTGATGGTGGTTTTGCTGTCTGTTTGGAGCCGGATGTTGAGGTGTTCCATGTCTGGGGTGATGTCATTTGTGGTGGTGCATTGCATGGATTCTTTATGTATAATGGCAATCCCTCCACCTGGCTTGTTGATGCAGTCGCTGTGAGTGATCTTGTGTCCTTTGGGTATTGTGGTGGCGATGTCGGGTGAGGAAGTGAAGTTGAGCCATGTCTCAGTGAGGAAGAGAACTTTGGGTGTGATGGTGGAGATAAGGTCCCAAATCGTGGTGGTGTGTTTGCAGAGTGAGCATGTGTTGAGAATGGTGCATGCGAGTTGGAGTTTGTGTTCAGGTGGTGTCTGTGGTAGGTTCAGGGTGGGGCTAGTTGGTGGGCTGGTGTGTGTTCTGTGGCAGGAGAAGTGGCAGTGGGTGCAGGTGAAACATCCTACCGTGGAGAGTGGGTTGGCATGGTGGCAGTGTTTGTTGCGGCGCCCGGGGTCGAGGGTGGAGAGATTGTCAATGTTGTTTCTGCGGGGGAGTGAGAGGGCCAGGAGTCATGGTGCAGGATGTGGTCCAGACGCAGACAGGCTTGCCTCTGGTGCACCTTTAGCATACTAGTGGCACACCTGCTGTGCACATCCACTGCACGGTTGCACTGCGGCCTGCATTAAGTAGGTCCTGAGGTGGGCGGGGCTTCTGTTGGCGGTAAGAATGCTGAGGGGCAGATTCCGATCTCGGCCGGTAGGGCACCTAACAGTATTCGTCCGGAAAAAAACCCAGCCGAATGCGTGTTTCCCGACCGATTCGTACACCCGTCCGGACGAACAAGTACGATGCGTATAACAACCCATTTCCCGAGCAAGCCGTACTCACCCAATCCAGCTCCTGTTCCCCGCCCGAGCCGGAATCCGTAGACGCCGAATCGAGTCGCACGGAACCAAATACACAGCACCTTCCGGCCGGACTAGTACGATGCACACTCCGTACGCGCCGAACAAGTCGCTACGTCCAGCACGTTTCAGCATCCGGGAGAGCCGCACATAAGCTCCGTTTCGCGCCACAAGACGATCCACAGCTACGAGACGAACAAGCCAGCGACGGGTACGAGTCGAAGACACGAGAAACCCGAACGAGACGACCCAACCATGAATCCCATCGCGCAGGTCCTACCTATACTCTACATCTATTACCGGGACCGGTACGGACGCGTACGGCGCAGACGGTAAGTCAAACACCAACAATACAAACAAACTACACGTACCCAAAATATGGCACACACACATAGGGATGCACAAATGATGTACACTAGCAACAGCACAACCATAGGGGTGGGATGGGCATCACCAATGCCACACACACCCATAGGGGGATGGATGCCTACCACTACCACCACCCCTACTCAGGGGGGGCTGGATCCTGCCACTACCACCACCCCTACTCAGGGGGGGATGGATGCCTACCACTACCACCACCCCTACCCAGGGGAGGATGGATGCCTACCACTACCACCACCCCTACTCATGGGGGCCTGGATACCTGTCACTACTACCATCCCCACCCATAGGGGGATGGATGCCTACCACTACCACCACCCCTACTCAGGGGGGCTGGATGCCTGCCACTACCACCACCCCTACTCAGGGGGGGCTGGATGCCTACCACTACCACCACCCCTACTCATGGGGGCCTGGATGCCTGTCACCACTACCATCCCCACCCATAGGGGGATGGATGCCGACCACTACCACCACCCCTACTCATGGGGGCCTGGATGCCTGTCTCTACTACCATCCCCACCCATAGGGGGATGGATGCCTACCACTACCACCACCCCTACTCAGGGGGGGCTGGATGCCTGCCACTACCACCACCCCTACTCAGGGGGGTCTGGATGCCTACCACTACCACCACCCCTACTCATGGGGGCCTGGATGCCTGTCACCACTACCATCCCCACCCATAGGGGGATGGATGCCTACCACTACCACCACCCCTACTCAGGGGGCCTGGATGCCTGTCACTACTACCATCCCCACCCATAGGGGGATGGATGCCTACCACTACCACCACCCCTACTCAGGGGGCTGGATGCCTGCCACTACCACCACCCCTACTCAGGGGGCTGGATGCCTACCACTACCACCACCCCTACTCATGGGGGCCTGGATGCCTGTCACCACTACCATCCCCACCCATAGGGGGATGGATGCCTACCACTACCACCACCCCTACTCAGGGGGCTGGATGCCTGCCACTACCACCACCCCTACTCAGGGGGGCTGGATGCCTACCACTACCACCACCCCTACTCAGGGGGCTGGATGCCTACCACTACCACCACCCCTACCCAGGGGAGGATGGATGCCTACCACTACCACCACCCCTACTCATGGGGGCCTGGATGCCTGTCACTACTACCATCCCCACCCATAGGGGGATGGATGCCTACCACTACCACCACCCCTACTCAGGGGGGGCTGGATGCCTGCCACTAACACCACCCCTACTCAGGGGGGGCTGGATGCCTACCACTACCACCACCCCTACTCATGGGGGCCTGGATGCCTGTCACCACTACCATCCCCACCCATAGGGGGATGGATGCCTACCACTACCACCACCCCTACTCATGGGGGCCTGGATGCCTGTCACTACTACCATCCCCACCCATAGGGGGATGGATGCCTACCACTACCACCACCCCTACTCAGGGGGCTGGATGCCTGCCACTACCACCACCCCTACTCAGGGGGGCTGGATGCCTACCACTACCACCACCCCTACTCATGGGGGCCTGGATGCCTGTCACCACTACCATCCCCACCCATAGGGGGATGGATGCCTACCACTACCACCACCCCTACTCATGGGGGCCTGGATGCCTGTCACTACTACCATCCCCACCCATAGGGGGATGGATGCCTACCACTACCACCACCCCTACTCAAGGGGGCTGGATGCCTGCCACTACCACCACCCCTACTCAGGGGGCTGGATGCCTACCACTACCACCACCCCTACTCATGGGGGCCTGGATGCCTGTCACCACTACCATCCCCACCCATAGGGGGATGGATGCCTACCACTACCACCACCCCTACTCAGGGGGGCTGGATGCCTGCCACTACCACCACCCCTACTCAGGGGGCTGGATGCCTACCACTACCACCACCCCTACTCAGGGGGCTGTATGCCTGCCACTACCACCACCCCTACTCAGGGGGCTGGATGCCTGTCACTACCACCAC